>JAOYMR010000014.1:6771986-6784010 GCA_025802075.1 Tenebrosternarchus preto | reverse complement strand
GGGGCTAGGGTTAGGGTCATGGTTAGGGTCAGGGTCAGGGTCAGGAGAGACTTTGGGGCTAGGGTTAGGGTCATGGTTAGGGTCAGGAGAGACTTTGGGGCTAGGGTTAGGGTCATGGTTAGGGTCAGGGTCAGGGTCAGGAGAGACTTTGGGGCTAGGGTTAGGGTCATGGTCAGGGTCAGGGTCAGGGTCAGGAGAGACTTTGGGGCTAGGGTTAGGGTCATGGTTAGGGTCAGGGTCAGGGTCAGGGGAGACTCTAACTCGGGCTCATGGCAGGAGAGAGTCAGCGAACGTCGTTCCAGCCAAGGTTGCGTTCCCCAGCGCTGCTCATGAGCTTTGAGAGGTGATAATTAGCTTCAGTGGAGGAGAGCAAAGAGGCTGCAGTGGGTTTGGTCAGAGGCAAAGCTTTTCCATCGTTGCAGGACAGTGAGGAGGATATACTCAGGATGATTAGGATCTCGCTCCTCTTAAGGTAAAAAAACAAAAAAACAAAAACAAAGACATTTGTCAGCTGAGGAAGATTAGACAGATATTCACAGGTCTTAAAGGCCAAATCGCTCACATAGAAAAAAAGACAAATGATTTGACTTTGCTCGGGACATGGTTGAAAAGTGACATAAATGATACACATTTTCTATTTACATTGTTTTAAATAATAGAAACACTGGTCTTTTTTTACATGTGGTGCATCTTAGAACTTTCAGCACCGCTGATAGATGTGCAGCACTCTAAGAGCTAGCATCTAATGCTATTAGCATTTGTGAAAACATCAGCATGAATAAACACAGAGGCAACTGATGATGCCATTCCCTAATTACAGTATATAAAGGCCCTTTGTGTAATTCCTTCATCTTACAGTGTAGAATAATGTTCTGCTTGTCTCTTGCTCTCTCCAAGAAGCAGGATCACCTCTTCCTCAGAGAAATAACCCACAATGCACTGATTATTCTGTGTACCGTTCGTGTACATTGTTGAATTCCCATTAAAACATAGACAATCAACAGAAATAGCATCTGAAAAATGTTTTAATAATAAATAAGGTGGGAAATGACAATGTTTATTTTACTCTAAATATGAGATCATCAGTCATGAAAAGTTATGGCTGACAATTTAAAGCAGTTGTACTTTTTTTCTTAACATAGTAAACACCAAACAATGATGGACAGCACAGGTTATTTTTCAGAGAACATATTCTCACACACATTGTTCATCAATCCAAACAAATAATCCAAAAAAAAAACCAAAAAAAAAAAACCCCAAACCTACTGCAACAGTGTGGATATGAACTGTAGAAGCAGCTCTGTGCTGGGTGGTCACAGCCATGCTTGGCACTAGCAAAGGAGTCCCGCCTTTCACTTCATCTCCCTCACTTCAGCTCCCATAATGAAGCCCTCCTCTCCTGCTGTACATGTTGGACGAAGGGAGGCCCTCCCTCAGGGGAACGGCTAAGCGTCTGCTGTTTGGCTGTGGATTCTCATTGGATCAACAGCCTCTTTTGGGCTCATTGCTCCGCCCACAGCACAACATGGAATGGCCACTCCTAAGCCAAGCCTCGTAAAACCTAAAGATGCTGGCCACAGCCTTGGTTCGCCGTGATTTAAGTGCATTCGTCTCGTCACACGTAACGTCACACGTAATGTCACTGGTAACGCTGTGACGGATTGAGGCTTCATCTATCCTTTTTAAAGGTCACACGATGACGCTTGTGTGAGACGTTCCCTCCTGTTCATTTGCAGAAATAAAATAAAGCGAATAATCTTTTCCTCATACTCAATCTTTAAATACGATGCTTTAGCAAGACTCCATTTTCACCGCCCCTCATATAATGCGGAGTGCTTCATATATAAGAATGGTGTAAAATAAAACGCTTAGTGATTGTGCTTTTGAAACCAAAGATTTAAAAAAAAAAAACACGAACAATAACAACATCAATAACAAAATGACAACAGTGCATTATAAAAAAAACCCCATAGTATCACTGGTTTCAGTGACCCAATGAGTTGGTACGTTTCCAATAGCAACCCTTGTGCCCAGCCTTTTTCATTAGCAGAACATCCGTCTGGTAAACAGTGAGAGGGAAGACCATGCTGTAGTACTGTATCACAGTAGAGGACTGAAAGAAACCTGTTTGTACTAGTAGAGGTCCACTACTCCCTTGCAGGTTCTAGAACACTTGCACCAGAGGATCAGCAGGCTGTGGGCAGCAGGGTGGTGAGGGTACCTGGATCTCACCATAACGCCCACTGCTCACTGGGGCATCAGAACAGAATCACCTACTCAAAGCAAGAGAAACATTTGAGTGTTTTTCTTGCTCAGTCTGGGAAGATTAAATATTGAAAACAGATACAAAAAAAAAATAAAATAAAACAGTACACATTGGTCAGTTTTTTTTTTCCTGTTAAGACAAATCAGATCATTTACATAATTGTGAATGACTGCAGATGGTCTGAGTCGTACATGGTCCACAGTTGTAAGATGGGGTTCCACTCAGAGAGCTGGACCCTCAGGATGCGTTTCTCTCATCCTGACTGAACCCTCAGCTCTCGAGAAGCTGTGGACATAAAATATCCATCCAGTTTTAGAACAAGTTTTAAGACTTTGGAGACACTAAAGACATCAGTTCAAACCTGTACATAAACATTATTGTGGAAATGGAAAACAGTCTATAGTAATATGAATTTATCATATTACAGGATGTTAAGTGTGACTATCTTTGGGAAACTGAGTTTTATTAAATCCATCAGAGCAGAATTCCTCCAACAGGGCCCTTGATGTTGCATAGCACATAAGTTTTTTGGAAATTACCATGAATTATTATGCATTTTCAGCTCCCAGCACTATGAAGCTACTGAGGTGTTTCAGATGTGGCCATACCTCAAGCTCTTCTTCCTGGTGTGAAAAGGTGCCCATGCAGGGGGGGCCGGGGTCGTTGGGGTTCCTGCGTCCACCCAGAACTGCTTCCCCACGCCGGCGGCCCCCGGACCCCCGAGAAGAGGCGGAGCCGGAGGAGCTGACCGCCTCCTTCTGGCTCTGTGCTGTGGGGAACGAGGGCCGGTTGTACGGGGGAATGTCCTCCGCTACTGCTGGGGCAGAGAAGCCAGATTTAAACCCGCGCCAGACCACCAAGTTTGCACCGGATTGGCTGAGCCCTTGGTGTGGGAGGAGCTCTCAGCCGCATGCATTTTTACCCCGTACTCACCTGCATGTGGACGGACTTTCCCAGCAGCGGCCTTCCCCCCGTGCGCTGTGCGCTGTCTGTCATGGTCCCCCCTGCGTTCGGCAGAACCCTCTCGCGTGCGGTAGCCCCCTGCGCTTCCCCTGCGGCCTCTGGCCTCGCCGCAGCCCATCCTGGGCAGCGTGGCCCCCCTCTCCTCGTAGCCACTTCTGGAACCGTGGCTGGGGGACTTCAGGGCTGCCGACGAGGGGCTCAGGGGCACGGACGGATCTTCAGGAGGGAGCAGGAAAAACTGCTATTAGGACTCTCAAATAAAACATTATCTTTTGAACATTCAAGAGGGACTGTGCTAGATAAGCAAATAATTAGAAAAGGTGCACTGCCTGTGTACATTCCCCTTTGAAGATCTTCTTAGTTTAGGTTCTAAGTTCTAAGGTCAAAAAAACCAAAAACAACACATTGGACGCTCAGGTCAGGTGACACTGAGGTCCTGATCTCTTGTACCATCTGTACCTTCGTCAGCCAGTGGCTGTGGCTGGTGGAGAGCTGAGTGCTGCTTGTGCTTTTTGTGTGGCTTCCTCTGCATCACCGCTGCACTCATGTTACTGTCTGTAGACACCGGGCTGCTGGGACGATGGCCGATATGGTATTTCAGACCTTCAAAGAGGACAAAACCACACACACTGCGTCAGGCGACAGCGGCAGTACGCGGCCTCGTTCCAGCCACCCAGTGAGACGACGGTCTCCGCTACTCACCTCCGCCTCCGATGTCCTCAGGCCCCGCCCCCGGGCAGCGCGCCGCCCGCAGGCCGGCATACTCGGCCGCCGTGGCAACGGCCTGGGCGAAGTCAGCGTCGGTGAAGAAAGAGCCGTCGGAGGAGCTGACGGCGCTGGAGCGGCGAGACGAGGCGTTGTCCTCCTCGGAGGCGGAGCCCCAGCCGTTGATCATGGAGCCGGTGACGGAGCTCTCCAGGTCTCCCGTGCTGGAGGCCGGCGTCTGCTCCAGGCCCCTGTGCAGCTGCGCCCGGCGTGGGAGCTGCTCCCGCCGGCCCGGTTTATACTGACGCGTCCCGCGCCTCCTCGGTTCGGGTTCGCCGTCAGTCGCGTCGTTCTCGTCTTCGTCGGCCTCTTCGTCCAGCGCTCCGGCGTCTAGCGCCGAGGGGCCCGAGATGTAAGCGTAGTTGTGGGCGGGGGACGGGGGCCGGGGGTGTGGGAGAGGGCTAGTCGCATGCCGTCTAGGACCAAGAAAACACCTTCAGTGCGGCTACCGCCAATAACGTATGTTAAACCTTCACGTTCCCCGTTACTGGAAACTTCATTAGTGTAGATGGTTGCTGGGTGGGGTTAGGTGGATGGCTGTAGCAGCTGGCGTGCGGATTGTAGGCGGTGTTGGGGCATACCTGCGCTCCTCGTGGTTGCTGTGTAGGTTTGGGTGGAGGTCTCCTTGAGGGGAGGGTGTGAGTGTAGCTGTGGACTGGTGACCGTAGGACATTCCGGCGGGGGAGGACGCTGCCCCTCGGACGGGTGGGGTAGGGCACCTGTCCAAGGCCTCCCGCACGTCCTCCTCCTCTTCCTCCATCTCTCCTTGGTGTAGGTACATGCGGCCCTGAAGCATCAGGCACTGTGGGTCTGGATCGAAGCTGATGATAGAAGTGCTTTTGAATTAAGACCTTGTCCTTGGTCTCGGACTACAGAAATAATCAAAGCAATGACTGCATGTGTTCTGTCACTGTTCCGGTGTTCAGGGACTGCGTGCAAATATAAAGTGTGAGTGTGTGTGAGTGTGTGTGAGAGAGAGAACGTCTACCTCTTGTCCAGGGGCTGCAGGTAGTCTTCACAGCAACGGCTGATGGGGGGGTTCATAGCAGGGGGGGGTAATGGCTCGGCCCAGTTCACTGTGCTCTGTTTGGAGAGTTTAGGGGTCCGAGTACCTTTTTTATGATTTTGACTCCCTGAGGAAAAAGATGTTTAAAAAGACCATTAATCATATTTCCAATGTGTGTATTTTTTTCTGTTGTCATAATTAAAACAAGTGAAATATATATTATTGTATTTCAACTGCAGTAACTCTGTAAGGCCATCTGGGTTTCTCAGAGCAGACCGAACAGGCCTTGTCATGTTTCAACCCAACTATGCAGACCTTCTTGAAGAGCCTGGCATTAAGCAGAGAGCTGAGGGCCACAGTAGTGGTCACTGCCTCTCAGGCCCACATCCTAGAGAGTCCCACCCAAGATTTGACCCAAGTTCTCCCGAAGTGAGACACCCTCCACCACCGTGAAAAGGGCTGACGTTTGAATGATAAACCCAGTACACCCATGCTGCGGCTCTGTGCAAGTGTGTGTGTGTGTGTGTGTGTGTGTGTGTGTGTGTGTGTGTGTGTACCCGATGTGCTGTTGCTGGCTCTGTCTGAGCTGTGGTAGGAGCCTGCTGAACTGTGTTCAGCAGCCTGGCTGTACGGGATTGTGGGAGGCAGGCCTATCTCACCCCCTCTGTAATGATCTGAGAAGGTGGGACAAACACAAACAATAGCAACACCCACAAAATGATCAACACCTACAAACACACACGCCATCGAACATACAAACCTTTGTTTAGCCTGTTCTGCTCCATGATGTTAAACTGCTGCTGTGATGTCAATTCCGGCTTTTGTTGTTGCATCTTCCAGCGCTTGTCGTTGAAGTCACCTGGCCCCGCCCCTGGCCCCGCCCCTGGCCCCGCCCCACCGCTCTTGCTCATAATATTTGACTGGATGAGTTGGGTTGTGGCGTAAGGGGTGGGTTCATATGGAGTAGGCGGTCCGCCTCCAGACCCCATGTAACAGATAGTGGGGTTACTAAATGTTTTCATCTCGTTGAGTTTGTTGGACAGGTCCACGTCACTGTACACAGCAGAGTCTGAGCCCAGCAGAACTCCTGGCTTATTGTCCAGCTGGCTGTTGTAGTTAGCGATGCAATCAGCTAAATCAAATGAAAAAAGAGAGCAGCCAATTCAGGATATGAGCAGTTGGACTAGGACTAATGCTGTCTAAAAGAACAGCCAGGCACGAGCTGCTTTCAGAACTGGCTCATATCATAACATAGAACAGAAAACCCAAATTTGAATCATTCTAAAATGAATTATTAATTCATTTAAAAAGTAACAAATGATAAAATAGTACTCTGGTAACTTGCACTTTGATAATCATTGTTCATGAGCTCACAATTACATTTTTTATAAGCTGTTTCAGAAATTCTATTCAGAAAGTCTGGATCACACAATATTGGGTTAATTAAAAAAAACCCTGCTAAAACTGCTTTTTTTTTTTAATAAAAAAAAAAAAAAATCTGTCTCCAGCTGTTTCTAACAGAGCTAATGGTGTTCAGTAAAGCAGGGTGAGGCCTAAGTGCTGGAAGTTTCCCAGCACTAGGAGCAGATGTAGCTGAACGGTAGTAGATTCAGCCTTCAGGGCCCTGCCATACGCACTGCGCAAAAAAACCTTTAGAGACATTTTTTTTTTCACAGGCCCACCTAACAGGCTGCTATACGGATGACCAATAGCGTGCGGGTATGTTTACGCTGGGAGTGTGTGTAGCTAAACCCCCATATTGAATGAACACCTAGTGTGTTTATGTAAGTCCGCCTGGACTTGTAGTTGTTAACTCAGCACTGTTTGTTTTGCTGTGTGTACTTTTTAGTGCACTCTTTTTAGTACACTCATACTCTATGGTATGTGGGTCACGTCAATCTTTGATGTATCTTTTTTTTTAGTATCACAACCTCCTGTGTTCTCTGTGAGGTTCATGGTTCATGGATGACGTTTGAGAATGGAAACTTACATCAGTGAAACTCTGTTATGGTACAGCTGACTACAACTGACCTCCATAGCAGAGAGGGAAGACTTTTATGAAGAGTATGACTTTTATAAAACTTTTATGAATCTGAGAAAGCACAGACAGGTAGGCTAATCAAGGCTGCAGTCAAGGACTCTCCTCCTCCCCCAACAATGTACACAAACAAGGGATCAATACAGGCTTCCTACCTGGGTAGACCAATGGATGAGAGCATCTATAGCAAACTGTCAGACAGCCCATAAAAGAGAGGCTGTTTTATTGGAGGAGACCAATCGAGGCTTAGTAACTTAGCAGTAGGGAAAGGTACCAATGGAGGAGGCTTTCGCCCACACACAGATCCTGTGTGTGACGATCAGACCAGTGATCAGACTGTGCTGCTTAAAGTGAGGTTGGGAAGAGCACTGGAGGATCATAGAGGAGACCAGCTATAGGTTCATGGGTCTTCTCCATTTAAGGGGGCAATGGCACTGGATCGGAGACATACAGAGCACTCAAGGCACGAGAACGTCTGGAACAGAGCCCCGCTCTGCCGTTACCCCGCTCTGCCGTTACCCCGCTCTGCTGAGTAAGTCAGCATCTAATGAGAAACGTGAAATCCAGCAATGTTTGGCGCAATGGCTTAAAGCCTTGCAGGCAACAGCCTTGCAGGCATCTTTGCTTTTCTTTCATGCGTGCCTGTGGTTATTTGATCAGGAGCAGACATTTTAGTTCTTTAACTCACACCAATGGGACTAGCTCTGCAGAGGCTCTGATGGAACTGAAGGTTTTTAAAAATACACATATTTATTTATTTAGTTAGCTCACATACATTTCTCTTCTAACAGTGCTTGAAAGATTAATGTTCTCAAGACATAAATGATTCATTTGCTTCGAGAACCCCCGTCACAGCAGAAACAAAGGTAATGAAATATTAGCATAGCTCTGTGTACCTGATTTAGTCCAGTAAGGCCCTTGGCACACCACATAATGCCACAGGCACCATCATCTAAACCACTCAACACAGTGTTTGGTTTGGTACAGTGTTAGTAGTACCCTATTAAAATGCAGCCAGGCTCTACAGACGTGTCTCTGACACCTCAGCTTGTCAGTTAGCTCAGTCTTCACAGCATAACTGGCTCCTGCTCTTTCTGCCTTGTAGGCCATTCTGTTCTTTTTCTCCTCAACTCAAGTCATGCTGCTCTCAACCATTTTGTTTCATTTCATGCACCCCCCCCCCCCCAGCTCATAAAATCTCTCTCTCCTTCAGTTATATATGATCCTCCTGGACATGATTCCACACCTCAGCCAGTGCAGCAGTTCTGTCCAGCGCAGACCTGCACTCTCAGCCAGCAGAGCAGAGCTGAGTGTGCTTGAAGCCTGTTCAATGCCCTCCAGGTGCGCGCCCTCTGAGGAGGGGGGTCGTGAGCGTGGCTTCGCCTGGCAGGCTCCTCTTACCTGGGCGGCTGTAGGTGGTCAGGTTGCTGTCGCTGGTGCCGTTGCCTCCGTTGCAGCAGTTGATGCTGCAGTCCTTGTGATTGGTGCAGGCGTTGGGCCACGAGTCGGCCAGCCACGGCTGATTGGCTGGCTCTCCCATGTTGAGCAGACCAGGCCTGCCATGGAGGGCACAGAGAATGAGCTGGAGCAGAGATCAGCCTCATTTGGCTTTCACAGTAAAGGCCAATATGCAGAAAGATGCATTCATTTAAAAACACGCACATATTCCAGGCAAACATACACAATAATGCAATTGCTTTAGAAACAAAAGTAGGAAAAGCACAAACACTCCATCATTACCATAGCTTAACAATACTGTACGCATCGTTTGTTATGTAATTCATACGGATAGTCTGTGATGATCCCTTGTTTATCCACCATGCTCGTCATTACCATGGAAACTAACACTGACACTACATTAAAGACACCGAGAAGCCAATTCATAATGGGAACTAACGAATCGTGTGATGCTGTGCTGTCTTCTCTGAGATGATGTCATAAATGCAGCTCCAGGATCAGTGATGACATCACAGGACAGCGTTTCTGAAAGCTGCCAAACCCTTTGTGGCAGCTCTGCATGATGGGAAAAAGCCCCTCACGCTTTGCAGGTGGACGAGTTTTAAATGTCCTCTGTTTTTGTTTCACCAGTCCACCACTCCAGTCTCAGCATGGAGTTGCTTTGGTAGAGATAATACAAGAATGAGCTGAACACTCATCCAGAGATTTAATTACAGGTGTGCAGGAAGCCATGCAAATTTACACAACCAGTATGGTATTAGGAGATGTCAGAAATGGCACATTTATGACCTGGTTAGTTCTGCTTATGCTATTTTCTGTTAAATTCCATGGCAACAGCCATTACTATTGTTTACATGATGCTGTGGTACTTTGGTGTTGGAAGAAAAGAAATTGCTTTAATTGTTTTCTTGGCTAAACATCTCCTCCTAGTGGACCTATATGGTAATGCTCCAAAGCCCTTGTTTAATGCAATTTCACCGAAGACACAGAAATGGTTTCTCTCATGAATGAGTGCACACATACACACACAGACACCCACACAGACACACACACACACATCCATGCGGCGTACAACTACTCACCTTCCAGCACTACAAACAGCCTCTCCTGCTCTCTGATAGGCCACTAGAAGAGATGAGAACACACATGAATCAACATTACTGTTATTCAAGACAGTCACGAACCACAAGGCACAGACAGACACGAGATGTCTCATCTGACACGTAAAACACTCCATCCTTACAGGTCACCCAAACAGAATACACACTGCACAATGTGTAGTTTGACTCATGTAATTTATCTACACCTACACACACCAGTAATCCTGCGAGCAAATAACATCTGCAAAATGCTCCGTGGTGTAATGTGATTCCATCAGGCCCTGGAGCTGATGCACTTGGCCGTGAGGATAAAAGTTCAAACACATCGTAATCAGCGTATGATTAGTCACTAGAAGCACACTGAGAACCCATCACACTGAGAACCCATCACACTGAGAACCCATCACACTGAGAACCCATCACACTGGCAGCTGGGTGTGAGGAGAAGAGTGAGAGAATTCTGAGTCTGTGGGCATTTTAACGGCAGGTAAGGATCTGCTGAAGCAGTCGAGTGTTACAAAATAACCCCAACACACACACACACACACACACACACACACACACACACACACACACACACACACACACACACACACAATTGATTCCATCATTTTTTCACCACAAATATCTCTGCCATGCCCATGAACTAGAGACAAGACCGGGCGTTCTTGACACAAAGCAGCAGGTGCTTCGGGGTCTCCCAGGCCAGTTTAAAGGGCTTTGCTCAACATTTCATCACTTCCTTCTCATTGTTACAGTTTTGTCCAAGATTAGAAACTGAATAATAAAATGAGAGACTTACACCTACCAGTTGGGGTGAAGGTAAATGATGGGACTGTGGGAGGGGGACAGGGGTTAGAAGAGAGAAAAAGAGAGAGAAAATAAAAAACCAAAAGGACAGAGATTATCAGTACTGCACAATGATAAGAAAAACATGGCTCAGACATATACATCAGCTACAGTACAACTGTACTACAGCACTACAGTACTACTGTACTACTGTACTACAGCACTACAGTACAACTGTACTACAGCACTACAGTACTACTGTACTACTGTACTACAGCACTACAGCACTACTGTACTACAGCACTACAGTACTACTAAACGATCATTTTACATTGTGGGGAAAAAGCAGTTTTAAATTAGAAAAGAAATCATGAGAGCTTATCTGTTTGACATAGAATAACGTTTACAGATCAGGTAAAGGTCTTAGTTCTGAACAGTCACAGTGTCTGTGGTTACCAAGAGCCTGGGAACAGAGCTACTGTTACTCCAGTCCCAATTGCTTGACACAAGAGCACAATACAACATGTGCACACATGCACGCACACACACGCACGCACTCACACACACACACACACGCGTGCCCACACGCACATACACGCACACACACACACACACACACACACACACACACCCAAATGTCAACTTGTGAATGTCAGTGCTGTCTCTGATGTGCTGCTCCTCTGATCTTCAGGCTTTTTGAGCTCTGGTGGAAAGATTTTTACATTTTTTTCACTGTGTTATCAGTTTAGCTGCCTCCATCAATTCTGGGATGAAAGCCGATGACACCAGTCATGCCTGACAGTACCAGAGGAGGGGGTGGGGGCACAGTGTGACAGAGGCCAATGAAAGAAATGAAATTACCACGGCGATGGCAGGGCACAGCGTGATCCCTGTTCACAACCTACCCTTTGCCTCAGGGAATGTTCTGGAAGGTTCCGTTAACATTGTCACAGCCGATCACCTACATTTGGCTGTCAAAACCAATTGCCTGCATGTTGTCACCTTGTTTTTGTCATGTGATGGCAGGCTGACCCTCTACACAGGTCTGTGTACATCCTTTATAAAACCACAGCCTTTGCAGATATGCACAAACTGCTCTGCAAATTGAGGAGTTTGAAAATGCTCCTTTCTGTAGATTAATCTAAACTACTGTGTGTGGTAAGAGTCAGACTTGACCTGAGCATGTGGATGACTGGAGCACACACACCCCACTGTGGAGCACACACACACACACACACACACACACACACACACCCCACTTTTGTTAGAGGGGAAGCAGACATATGCTTTAGCTCCTCCACTTTTTATATGAATAGACAATAACTTAAATAAAACGAATAACTGCATGAGAAGAATAAAAAACATACATTTTCGTGTAATTCTATCAAATTCAAATAAAACATTTACTCATCTCTTTGCTGAAGGATCTGATTCCGTGCTGCTCAAACACCTTTTAATATTTGTTTAATTCTCATTTCACGTTTTGTTGCTGCCTGAACATTACAGCTTTTACTGTTCCTACTGTGTCTAATGTGAAGCAGAGTTAGCATTGCTTCATTAGAGTCTAATGTGAAGCAGAGTTAGCATTGCTTCATTAGAGTCTAATGTGAAGCAGAGTTAGCATTGCTTCATTAGAGTC
>JAOYMR010000014.1:6702267-6718059 GCA_025802075.1 Tenebrosternarchus preto | reverse complement strand
CTTCACACATTGGATCAATAACTGTATGAAGTTATTTGTTATGTGTTCATTTTCAGTGATTTGGTGCCTCAAGGGGAGTTTCAGCTTTCCAATCATAACTCACTTGTAGTTTCACAACACAATATGCATCTCATTTTGTATTTAATATATTTGTTTTGTTGTTGTTTGCTGTGATGTACCTCACAGCTCTTACCTGCAACAGAAAAGGACAGGGTGCTGGAAGAGGCAGGGCGGGGCAGGGCGGGGCAGGGTGCTGGAGGAGGCAGGGCAGGGCGGGGCAGGGCAGGCTGGGGCGGGGCAGTGGAGGAAATGTACACTCAGACCAGTTGGACCTACAGGATATATATGAGTAATCTGTATATATATTCTGTCCATCTCTCCCTCTCTCTGTCCCTGCCCAGACAGTGATGCCACTGTGCTGTTATGTTATGCTGTTATTTTAGTCCCTGCAGCATCAGTGCTTTCTCTCTCTCTCTCTCTCTCTCTCTCTCTCTCTCCATCTCTCTTTGTCTATCTCTCCATCTCTCTCTGTCTCTCTCTCTGATTCTCTGTCTCTCTCTGTTTGTCTCTCTCTATGTCACTTTCTCATTGTCTCTCTTTCTCTCTCTTTCTCTGTCTCTCTCACTCCTTGTCTCTCTCTGTCTCTTTGCCTCTGTTCTTTTTTCCACGGCCCCATGGTGCACTCATGTATGATCGTCTGTTGCTTCTCTGCTGGTTCCAGTACTGAAACACGCTGTTCCTCCTCTGTCGTCCGTTACGCAAGAGCGCCACGACTCCCTTTCCCATCTCTTTCCTTAAATACTTTGTGTTTATCCGTTCTGCTCGTACGGATTCGGATGGACTTGCCTGAGAGACAGAGGGGATGCTGTAGTGTGGTTGCGGTTGGTCGGCTGGCAGGCTGGAGCCACACAGCCCTCTCAGAACAGTGCACAGACGTTCCAGGGCACTGCTCACCACTGCACGCCACTGCCTGCACTGTTTCAGAAGCTCTGAAACCGCTCCACTTATCTTGGAGAGACAGAAGACACAGATCACAGACTAAATTTTGCACTAAACTTAAACCCCACCTTATGGCTGGTCTGACAGTGAAATATGTTTGAGTACCTTGTAGAACACCCATCACTGATAAATAATAATTACGATAATAATAATAATGACTGTGTCTAAATAATGATGCTTCTAAATAATGGTAATATCTAAACAATTGCAGGCTGTTATTTTTGGATGGGCACTGTACCATCTGAAACCTCCAGAAGTTCTCAAAAGCTTTAGAAGATCTGGAATGGGCCTCAGAACAACTAAGGCTTGAGCTCAGTGTAGATTGCATCTGAACTGCATGCTGTGGCAGCCGATCACTCAGAGGAACCGGCAGAGAACTTGGTGCAGCTCAGGCTTTAGTCTCTTCTGCAGTGACGACGTGAAAAACTCTTCATCACTGGGACCTGCTCGTTTTTTCCATCCTTCACTTACACACAAATACACACGCAAACACACACACACAAACACACTCGTGTGCACACACAAGCGCACACACAGATATGAACATGGACACACACACACACACACACACGCACACACATGCACAGATAAACACGGAACTATGCTAATTAGAGAGAGAACAAAGGCGTGCTCTCTCTGATCTCCTGCAGGAGAGTGCTGACGATCAGCTCTTTTACTGACACAATTAACTTCACCCATTACTCCAACAAGAATAACTCAGACTGAACTTTCCCTTGTACTTTTCTGCAATGTCAGACTGTGGGATTGTGTAAAATGTGCAGTCGTTCAGTCTGCCTCCCTCAGACATGGATCACTTTTGAACCTTTCTGCACTCTCTCACCTCACTGTAATTTCTAAACAGAACATCAGAAACAAACCAGGAGGTGTATTTATAGAAGCACATCTTCCAGCAGAAGAGACTGCGTGCAGTGTAGCTTAATTAAAACAGAGCGTTCTTGTACACGAACTTAAACATCAAACAGGGAAGCAAATATTCTACACACAACACCTACAGCATCATTTTATCAAATCTTAGGGTACACAGGTTCCACTAATGTGACATCATCCTGTCAAACATAAATCATTTAAAAAGTTATTTATTTATTTTGTTCCGTTTATTATTACAATATAACCTAATTTTTGAAGGTATTTTCTCAAATAAACTCTTTCACAAATAAACTCTTTCACTCAAAATGCAGAAGGTGCAGCATTTATTCATTTATTCATTTATTCTGAATCCCTCAGTGTAATGAAGAGCTAATCTGGTCCCCTGCTCCCTGCTCGGGTACACCCCACCCTGGAGTACACTCCACCCTGCTCGGGTACACCCCACCCTGGAGTACACTCCACCCTGCTCGGGTACACCCCACCCTGGAGTACACCCCACCCTGCTCGGGTACACCCCACCCTACTTGGGTACACCCCACCCTGGAGGGCTTCTGTCGGGCTTTACAGGCGATGGGAGACGTGGCTCTGGGGTGAGAGGTCATAGCCTCGACCCAGCTCCGCCCATGAGAGAGGTGCTAACCCAGGGGCGTACTGGAAGGCATTTCCAACTGTCTGCCTTTCCCAGTGCAGTCATTAGGCTGCTCAAACACCTCCATTTTACGCTCATTAGAGCTCTGATAAGTAGCTGAGAGGTTGAGTAGTTGGTAGTAGGAGTAGATGATTGTGGTCAGACTGAATAACAGCACAGTAGGAATGAACAGTAATGGAGAGAGAGAAACAGAATGTAGAATCAGAGCTCAGAGAGAGAAACACGCAGAAAGTGCTTGAGTTTTGTTGGTGATAAGGATACGTTTAAATGCACCTCAGAATCAGCATGAAAAAACGTGTGAGCACAACCAACGACAAGACAGGACACGGGACACAGTGGACAGGATGCAGGACACAGGGAACAGGACACAGGGGACAGGACACAGGGAACAGGATGCAGGACATAAGGAACAGGACACAAGGAACAGGACAGGGGACACAGGGGACAAGACACCAGGCAGCTCAATCCCACCAACGACAGGGTTGATGGAAAGGTATCATAGGTATAGATACTGAGGACTGGCCAGAGGCTGAGCTAGAGGCGGGGCTAAAGGCGGGGCTAAAGGCGGGGCTAGAGGCAAGTATGAATGTTCATGTCTGCAATACCTCACACATTCATTTGTAGGGAGGGAATTCAACGCCCACAGTTTCACCTTTTCCAGTCCAGTGTGCTTACAGACCACAGCAGACTGGAAGAATGTTTACTCACTTCTGTTCTTTTTCACACAGTGTTGTATCTTTCTCTGCCACGTGCATTTACACGTCCCCCCTCTGAAAATGCTGAAAATGCAAAACTTTAGCGGCTGAATGCAGCATCAATATGTCAGTCAGCTCTCAGGTGTGTGTGAGGTGGGGCACATCTCACAGCTACCACACACAGGTGTGTGCAAGGTGGGGCACAACACACAGCTACCACACACAGGTGTGTGAGGTGGGGCACAACTCACAACTACCACACACAGACAAAAAAAATGAAAACCTTCATGAATGTTCTAAAAATGTTGTGGCCTTCCACTTTTCTGGAAGTTTGTGTGTGTGTGTGTGTGTGTGTGTGTGTGTGTGTGTGTGTGTGCACATGCTGTAAATCTTCTCTATTTATCAACCTGAACTACATGCTCTGATTCTGCCAGAATTAGATCTGCACGTCAGAAAATGGCCTCTTATCTAACCTTTAATGCCCAATTTAACCTACTGATCAAACAATTACCCTTTATTATATACCTACATGTCCACACTTAGTGGGCTGGATTCAGAACCACCCCACCCACTATTTAGAGAAGCTTCCTGCTCCCTGAATGGAACTTCTCTTCTGTGTTAAATGTCAATGGTAGAAAGAGATTAGAGCAACAGAAGGACACAATAGCAGTCTGGGCCTTTTTATGTAAGTAGCAGAACAGAATACAGAATGGGAGAGAAAGAGAGGGAGAGAGAGATAGAGGGAAGGAGAGCAGGCAGAGAGAATGGCTCAGTAATTGATCCACGGACAGATATGCTGTGACTGCACACAGTGTTTGGTGAGTGAAGCTGGCCCAACGTTCTCCATGATGAGAGCCATTTCCCACTGAATTCTAATTCTGGCGCAGAAACCTTTATGGACGTGAGTGTGGCACCTGAGACGTGCCATCATCTTGCATCCGAATCTGACAGGAAAGACCAACCTGTGTGGCAGATAAATAGCATGTGTGCTTGGGTTCTCTTCTTAAGAAGTGTCAGATCTCTTTAGCGTTTATGCTTCGCTTCAACTCCACGCTCACGTTGTTTTTTTCTCTTTGCGAGCCCAGTGTTGTTGTGAGTCTGTGTGGGTGTACACTTCCTGGTAGGAGAGGTTTGGATTCACTTACATTATTTACAGTAGATCTTGACATCATTCAGCAAATTACCCATGTTACTCTGCTGAAGACATAGAGAACACAGAGAGAAAGAGGGGGGGGGGGGGCAAAATAGTGAGAGAAAAAACATGCAGATGTTCAGTTTCAAAACTTTGTAGTAACATCATAAGAGAGGAACTCCTATGATTTATTGTATAAACTCACGTTTACCCTAGTGGTGGTGGTGTTGGAGGTTCTGGTGGTGCTTGTGATGGTGTTGGTGCTGGTTCTGCTGTTGGTTTCTGTGGGCTGTAGTCTGAACAAAGCTCTGGCTGTCTGAGCAAAGCCATTCCTGGTGCACTATTTCTTAACATAATCCAATTTGCCACAGACCGACAGAGGCACACATTCGGCCCAATATTATCTAGGGAGGCCTGAATTTCGTTCAACTTCACTTATGTTTCTCCTTTGTGGGAAATATGTGATATTCTTTCATCTTGCTTGGAACTGCATTAGTTTATCAAGCATTTGGATAATCCCCTGAAGCTTTCCAAATAGTCTTATATGTTCCAGATGTAAGTTTAGTAGTAACTCTCTGTTTTTCCATAGGGAGATGTTTCTAATACATCACAGCTGGGACAAAGAGCCAGACTGAAGAGCGGCTCCTCACTCATGCAGAGCTAGTGCCTGTATATCTATGTGCAGGGAAGTAGGCCTCTGCTATAGAGTAGAGAAAGTGCAGATCTTTTCTTTACATCTACTTTTATGCACAGACAAACCAAGGCTAATGTCATAAAATAAAACCCAATGAAAAGCACCTTTAGTTCTCCAATGGTACATTTGTTTTTTAGGATCTGTGTGAAACGGACCAGGATGTGGCAGTAACATTAATTCAGAGATGTTCAGCTGTGCCCCTCCAGCACGTGTGGTGGTCCCAGCCTTAACCACCTGACTCATCCCTCCTGAGGAGCCTGATTGGATGCATCAGGTGTAGTAGATTAGTACTACGACTGATCTCCAGGGTGACAGATCTCCATCTGTGTTAAACAAAATAAGCAATTTTCTTCACCTCTTCTGCCAACTTGGCAGATCTGTGTCTTCTAAATGTATGTGTGGTGAGCCAGGCTAAAGCCCACAGCTTATAGGACTGAACATACTAATGGAAGCCTCCCATCAGTGCGTGAATATTCATGAGGAACGTGCACTCAGCAGGGACCTGAGCACATCACTGATGTGATGGATTACTGCTCTCTCCGTTAAGGAAAATAATTACACAGGATGGCTATTAACAGAGCTACAGCATAATAGTACATGGCTAGGTTCTTCATTTAAGCAGGACTGCCCTTTAAGAGAAGATTCTCTCTCTCTCTCTCTCTCTCTCTCTCTCTCTCTCTCTCTCTCACACTGATCTTTGTTGCTGACAGTGAGGATGGGTTCAGTCTTATACACCAGGGAAGCCAGTGTGGGGTCATAGTGTGGGGTCCCAGTGTGGGGGTATGTTTAAAGAGCTGTGCTTGGTTTAAAAGTGAGCATGGAGGGGCGGTGCAGGGAGGCCAGACCTCACTGTTCTGGAAGTGGCTTCAGGAAGTGGCTTCATTCAGAGAAACACAGATGAAGGGATGTGTCTGTTTAATGACCCCTGAGAAGAGCCCATGATGGTGCTGAAAAGGGTGGGTGGGGCTCCATGTGAAGCTGTGATTGGCACAGGATATTTTACAGGATATTTTACAGGATATTTTACAGGATATCTTGTGCGTAAGCACAATTACTTCTGTCTCTTTCTTCAATTTACTTTGGGACTATGTCATTTCAATAAAGCTATTAGCTACTGTATTGCCAAAATCTCAAATTAAGCAGCCATTTTAGTTTGATTCTTTCTTTCATTCTCCCGCGCTCTCCCTCGATCTCACTTCTTCTGTGGTTGGTTTATTGAGTGGTACAGTGCTACGCAGCAAAGGGGATCTTCGATGTTGGAAGTCTGTCAGGCGTTGGGGCGTTTGTGTCTGTACACACGTAGGAGTCGGACGTCTGCCAGCGTGGAGCCTGAAACCCCACGGCTCCTCGGCCGACCATGACTTCCACCCACCGCTGATGAAACGGCGTCCTGCATATTGTATGCTTTTATGAGGACTTTCTTCAGCTTTTACGCTTCTTTATAGATATTGCAACTCAGAAGAGAGTGCAGCATGTCAAGTGCCTCAAGGATGCTTGTAGAACCATCCCTGCCTGCCCTCAGGAGAGAACAGGAGAATGTATTTTCACCCACAGTGCCTCACTGACCTCTGATCTGCTGTGCTCATGTTGTCCCTTCTGCATCAAAGTGAACTCATCCTGACCTGTCCACATGGGGTGGAGATCAGAGTTGTAGTGTCAGAGAGGAAGGTGTGATGGGTAGAAAACCCTCCTTTAAAGGGCCTGGGAGAGGGGGTCTGTCTGTGCACAGACCTGTGCAAAGACCTGTGCAGTTACACCTGCTGCACTGGTATTGCCATGCAGTGGTGGTCAGTGAATAGCAGTGAAGTGCAGTGAGGTTGGCCATCAGTGACACACTGCAATGCAGTTAGCAGGCAGTGGTGTTATCATACAGTGGTGTTACTATACAGTGGTGTTACCATACAGTAGTGTTACTATACAGTGGTGTTACTATACAGTGGTGTTACCATACAGTGGTGTTACTATACAGTGGTGTTACCATACAGTGGTGTTACTATACAGTGGTGTTACCATACAGTGGTGTTACTTCTTCCGTGGAATTAATATACAGTGGTGTTACCATACAGTGGTGTTACCATACAGTGGTGTTACATAGCGTGATTATGTTATGTGGCATTAACCTGCAATCAAGTTTGGGTGACCACTTTAATGTGCAAAGTCCCATTTTTTGCAATTACAGGCAACAGGACACAGACACACACACACACACACACACACAGTTCCAGTGGATAAGCAAAAGAACATCGAGGTTAACGACTGGTAATCCAACTTCATTAATTAACTCTGGATGCCACATCCTGCATATGTAATTGAGTGTGAGTGTGAGTGATGCATGCAGGTGTCTGTTTGTAAGTATGTGTGTTTATGTGTGTTTGTGTGTGTGTGGTCGGGGGGGGGGGTGGTCAGGGCTGGTTGAAGAGGTGCTGTGCAGAATAATGAAGTGAGTGGTGTGTTTTATACATGCCTACACATCAGCTAGGAGTCTAATGTCTGCTAATATCTTCCCTGGTGTGCAGGATACATTTTAAACCACTGATCTCGTCTCTGTTTGTAGTTTAGTAGGCAGAGTTTGTCGATTCCTGCAAGTCTGTCTAATAACATTTTGCTGCCCACCAAAACCGGCCAATTAGTGTTTAGGGCTTCAGTATATTTGTAGCCATCAAAGTCCTTGGCTGGAGTTGTAGTTTATGCTCTCTCTCTCTCTCTCTCTCTCTCTCTCTCTCTCTCTCTCTCTCTCTCTCTTTGTAGTGAGTTTCTCATAGACAGTCTCATTCTGACATTTCATGGAAGACAAGGGGGCGGAGTTGCTCTGAGTTGCATCATCTGATTGACAGTAAGACATCAAGGCAGATGTGTGAAGACATCACACACTCTTCTGCAGTGAACCACACATGCTTTCTGTCAGGACAGATGCTAAAATACAAATATTATCATTAGAGCAGAAGAGGCCTAAACACACACACACACACAAACACACACACACCACACACTCTCATAGACATGAGTCCATAGGTTTGAAAACAATGGGCTTTGAATTATTGAGTGTTTCCTTTCAGATGAAGCACATCCAAGTCTTAATGGATACTTTGCTAAAAGGCTGAACGGAAAAAAATTTAAATTATTTCTAAGATAAAACAGAAGATGGATTCCCTCCACCCCATCCCACACCACCAAAAAACATTTGGAAAAGAGTTCTAGAGATGTAGAACTGAAGTAATGTGTGTGGATGACTTCTTTTGAATCTCTCTCTCTCTCTCTCACACACACACACACACACACACATTCACACACACACACACACACACACACACACACACACACACACACACACACGTGCACACAAGAGGCTTCTTACACCTGCACATCCAGGGACAGATGCTTACAAGCATGCACACACTGACATGAATAAAAACTGAAATAAGCATGTGTGTGTAATCATGTATACACAGGCATGCATAAATATGTAGCCAACATGCATATACATAGGAGCTTATGAACAACCACACACACACACACACACACACACACACACACACACACACACGTCTTTATCCTGTGTTTGAAGATTGCAAGGAATTCTGCTGTCTGGACAGTCAGTGGACACTCTCTCTCACACACACACACACACACACACACACAGGGACAGGGTGAGGAAAATGAGAGATAAAGAGACAGGAATTGATGTCCATGTTCAAGAGCAGAGATGAAAGACCTTCTGCTGCAACCCCAACCTATGTGAGGGTATCTGATCTCACCCTTACTGGTTTCCAGTATAAACATATGAATCTATCCCAGTCCTGTGAGTATGAGCGTGGGTCTGTGTTTGTGTGCATGGGTGTCAAAATGAAAGCCTTGTGCTTGTCTCAACATCACTGAGAGTGTCATTGTCTGTGTGGCAAGGCTGGTGGTCTACAAACCACTTCAGCAAGCGTCTCGTCTTCTCTTCCACAGAGTGGAGGACATCTCAGCTGTCCCAACAATTTGCCATGGCATTTGGATGGGTGAGTGTGGATGGGGGAGGGGGTGTGTGGGTGGGGAGAGGGAGTACCACACTCAGAAAGGAGAGATGAGGTATCAACCGCAAAATCAAAACCATAGCAGAGGAGCTTACACACACCGCTGCCTCTTTGTGTAAGAGAACACTCACAGGTAAATGAGCTCACACACACACACAAATCTACACACACACGCATGCACACACGAACAAGAAGTGAAAGTTGATCCGAAGTTAAAGAGTTCAACAAGTGTCATTCACTGAGGGATCTCGGCGTAAGATTCGAGCGCTGGCTGTAATTCTCACAGCGAGCCCGTCTCAAAAACCCTCCTACTGGGATGTGTGTGAACGTGCCTGCTCCACTCACTCCTGACATACAGCAGACCACGCAGCTCTCAGCCAGTGTCGCAAGCAGAACACTGGTTACCCTGAGCTGTCCCGACAGGCATGGGAAAGGGGAGGGGGGGTGGTGTCATGCCTCTGGGCCTGACCAGTGAGGGCAACCATAGATGATGAAGGGGAATGTCAGAGTGAGGGGACGGGGGATTAGAGTGTAGGGTTAGAGTGTCCCCACAGCCGAGGCCCAAGGGGCCCAAGGGGAGGAAATAGAATCTAGAGATCCACTCTGTTCCCAGTACCAATAATACATACACACAAACACACCTAATGGCACTCACTGTGAGAACAGAGTTCAGAGGGCCTTTCCTCTAAAGTGCCCACTGCCACACACACACACACACCTCAGGTAGTGGAAGTGGAGGTTTTTCTTACCATTCCTGCTTCTACGTATGAAAACCTGAGGACCTGAAGTAGGAACTGGACAATTACTGCAGGCCTAACACCAGCCAGTCTGGATTTACTTTCCCAGCTAAAAGGTCTGCACTAAGCAATCCTCCTTGTCTGCAAAAGACAAGTTTGCAAGTAGCTGGGATCTGCTAGCTTGATCTTGGATTCGAGGTCGAACTCTTAATGGGCTGCAAGACAGGAGAGGATATGGTGCTGTAGTCAGGAAAGACTACTACACCCAGAAAGATCTGGGTGTGGCAGGACAAACCTCCAGCCTCCAGTGGTCAACAGTACAAAAAAGTCCAGCACCATGAAACAGCTTAAGGAGCAGATTGTTCCATGAGGGCATCAGGTCAGCCAGCAAAGCTATTCACGCACTCATCCCATCACCCAGGCATTGAAAGCCATCATAGGCTTTATCCTGTAAGACAGATGCCACTAAGTTTAAGGGAGAGAGCCTTCAACATCGAGCCGCTGCAGATGGATAAGAGTGAGCCTGCTGAAGCTGGGCAAGGCTAGCATTAAGAGCTTTCCTGTCAGCGGGCAGGAGGCCCTGGCACCCTGTTCTTACAGCTCCTGAGCTCACAGTGCGGGGAGGGTTTACAGCACTGCTACTTCGACAGGGATGCAGACAGCAAGAAAACAGACGGGCGGCACTGTGGCGACCGGAAGGCGGGAGGGGTTGTTAGAGCACCAGCAGGCAAGGGAGGAGGAACTGGGAGTTCAGGCCCTCCTCCCACTTCAGCTCTCTCCATCCCCCTCCCTCCCCCCTCCCCCCCTCTTTCCACAAAGAAATGTTTTGCATAAAAAAGTCTTCGGTGGAAAAAAAAAAGAGGTTAAAAAAAACCTTCAAAGCTCTTTGGGTCACTGATTGATCTAGAGTGCTGCAAAATTCATATTAATGAGGAATTTCTTAGGAGTTTATTGACACTGACACCACTCCTGCCCTAGAGAACAGCTGCCAGTGTAATGTTTCATTCTTGAACCGAAATACTTGCCTTGCTAATGTCTGGAAGACATGAAAAGCCTTGTCAGGTTGTGTAAAAATATTAACGCATATTAACGCATCATGCAAGTCAATGCAAGTACCTTCTTTGTTCAGAATCTAGGTTGAGACAGCGAGTGGCAGAGCAGGAGTGGGACGTGGGGACTTTTGTGGGACGTGGGGACTTTTGGGTGGCAGAGCTGAAGTGTGTCCTGCTCTCTGGGGTGAGAGGGGCAATGTCTTGCTGTTCCATGCTGTGAAAACTACAATTAGCCGCCTCAGCTGTGGCTTGTCATTTGTTGAGGTATGAGCATGGAGTGAGGCTGCTCTGGCTGTGTTTGTGCCTGTGCCTGTCCCTGTCTGGCTGTGTTTATGCCTGTGCCTGTCTCTGTCTGGCTGTGTTTGTCCCTGTCTGGCTAGCTGTGTGTCTCTCTGTCCCCCTGTCTTCACCTGCTCTGCACCACAGCAGGATTAATGCAGCATACATCAAAGACACAGCAGCTCTCAATGTACCAGGTAAAAATCATTCTAAAATGACAGTATTCAAACGAAAACCATAAATACCACATTACATGACATTCAGCAGCAACTTTCAGTTCTGCATCAGATTCTGTAAACATTCTGTAAACATTCTGTAAACATTCTGTAAACATTCCAGTGAAACATGCAGATGCTGTGACAGAGACTTTCCAGCGCAGTGTGACGGTATGACAGTTCTGTTGCAGTTCCTGTGGAGACACACTGTGTACAATAGAGGATGAAAAATTGGTCCAGACCAGATCAGACACTTGTCATTTTTTAAATGCCAGGCTCTCAAAGTGTACTTGCTTAGCAAGTTGGGCTGGGTCTTTAGGGAGGCTATCTGTGTGTGATTATAAATGTCTGTTGACGGGTGTCAGTGTGTGGATGCATGCGAGTCGTGGTTCAATATGCAAATCCAACTACTTTTATTTTAAAATCCTTTACCTAAATTGCTGCTTTGATGGCAGCAACACAGACAGAATGTTTATTTCTCTCTCTCTCTCTCTCTCTCTCTCTCTCTCTCTCACACACACACACACACACACACACACACACACACACACACACACTTCCTCCTTTTCTCTCTGTAAGGGATGAGCGACCCAGGCGAGAGGACACACACACACACACTTCCTCCTTTTCTCTCTCTGTAAGGGATGAGCGACCCAGGCGAGAGGACACACACACACACACACACACACACACACACACACACACACACACACACACACACACTGCTTATGAACCCTATTTCTGGGGCAGCATGAGCAGGAATCTCATTTATACATGAACCCCCGACCACTTTCCCTGTTCTCCGTGTGTTTTACAGCACACACCACCCAGGCCATCACCATAAAGACACTGGATAGAATCAGGATAAATGGCCAGAGCCCTGGATGTTATTGGACCGAATGGGAATTAAATGGGACCATAAATCCATGCCGGCTTGGACATTCCGAGAGGACCAATTTCAAGTGGAAGTGGATGTCAGATGAGGGACAGGGAGGGCCAGAACACTAAAACCATCCCGGGTGCAGCTAAAGAAATGGAACATGAGGATCAGAGCAGGCTTTACAAGACAGCATAAACATTTGGAGGGTAGGGTAAGACCAGACCAAATCCTGCCAAAGGGCTCCTTTTCTGGAAACCTCCACTGAAATGTATCCATTACCTCGTTAAAAAGACATTTCCTTCCCTTTTTTGGGTTACATCTGCAAATGGCTGGTGCCGCATCTGCACCTAGGGTTCATCTCAACTGGATTTCACAATGTGGGGAGTTTCTTCCCTGAGATTTGGAGTCTAAGTGAATGTCAGGATATCAGCCATACAGATGCACACATACTTGACCTCTTCTTTCTCTCCCTGAAGTCTCATCAGAAACAGATTTGTCTTGTAATCCTAGAGCTAAAATCTGAGTGCCAAGACCGATGCTAAATGGTCCAAAAAATATTTCTACACCCTTAAGATTATATTTAAGTCATATGTCATGGTCTTGCACTGCATGTTTGACTAGAAAAAGTGGTAATCCATCTTTATCCACAGAAATGTCTGACACACGCTCTCCTTCTTAGCTCACAACATATGAGAAAGCAACACGTCTTGTTCCATTTCATGATCTCCCAGGTGCAGAGTTTAGCATGTCAGAGCTGTGACACGTCACTCTGTGGGCAGCTGCGCAGGTAATGACCAGAGAGGTCACACCCCCTCCCAGTGAGCTCCTCCTACTCCTGTTCAAAGGAACAAAGAATCCCCCCTTAAGGTCACCATCTGCAAAAGAATTACCCCTTTAAGAGCCTTGAAGGAAAATAAAGTGGGATGAAGGTGCACTGGATGAGAAACTTCAGTCGAGCACAAACCCTAGCAGGCAGCACCACTCCATGGCAGTGAAAATGCCTCTTCTTTTGTCCTGAGGGTGTATAATTAGCTGACCCTTTGTAAGAGGCACAGAGCTAATATCAATCACGCCCACAGGAGCTGTTGCCATGACATTTCCTCGCATTTTCCCTTTCCCTCCCTTCACCCGCTCAGCCATTTCAGACTCAACAGGCACCAAAAGCAACCGAGAAGGCTGGAGGCCGTCGTGTGTACAGGAGCGGCTCTCTGTGGCTCTCTGTTCGTACAGGAGCGGCTCTCTGTGGCTCTCATGCGAAGAACCATGTTTCAGATGTGGGACACGCAGACAGAAGAGGCAAACCGATAGTCTTCGTCCCCAGAGCCCCGGCCACAGCCAGGCTGTTGGGATGACGCAGGCCGCGGAACTCTCCGGCAGCGAAATCAACGGAAGATAAAGCTGCGCTCGGCAGCACAAAATGTCAGGGAGAGTAATGGAGGGTGGCTCTGGACCTGCACCGCAGGGGGCTCTGTACACACTAACCGCTGATCCTGAGCCAGGAGCTCTTATGAGTTCATTATTTCTCCAACGTGGCCTCCAGAGAGGAGAAACGTTAGAGGAGGTGGTGGCGGCAGCAGCCGAATCTCTGCGCCTCCGGGTCTACGGCTCAAGCCGCCCGCCCCTCCTTTCACTTTCACTCCCACGAGCAATTTCCAGCCGTGAGGTAAGGTTTCGATTTCAGGCCGTCACAAAGGCATCAGGCTCAGGCTGAAGCAGTGGGCCTGTGCTGGAGAGAGACAGACTGGCATGAAGCCTCTTGTCCACCTCTTGGCAGGAAGAGACGGCACTGGACCGGGGGGGGGGTTTGGTTCGGGTGAGGATGAGGACGATGTTGTTAACGTCTCAGCGGAGAAAAGCCATGTGTTGAGCTGAAAAACGGAGGCTCAGATCACATGGCTACCAGAGATCTGTTGGAGACACAGGCGACTGTCCATGCCTTTGAACTGTACAAACACACCTGCTTCCTGTAGTTGATGTGAATGTAGTAAACCACACAGGACACATGAGCCCTTGAGTGCAGACGGAGACAAGATCCATTGCTCAGACCACTGTGTGTTCTCTCTCTCTCTCTCTCCCTCTCCCTCTCTTTCTCTCTCCATCTCTCTCTTTCTCCCTTTCTGTCTCTCATTAGACGTGTGTGGATAGGTGGTCATGGTGGGTCACTGAGAGCTACTCTGATAAGCCGAGCTCCATTACAAGGTCAACTGCTGGTTAATTAAGCGGAGTGGCTGCTGTGGTGGGTGATGGGGGGTGGAGGTTTGGGTGAGGGGTTGTGTGATGGGGTTAGTCACAGGCCAGGAGCCCCAGCAGCTCCACCACTGCTGCACTGTTCAGGCATCCAGCCCTGTAAACGTGATCTTCCTGAGGTGATGACTAAGGCAAAACAGGTGCCAGCATTGTCCAGCTGGATGGTCCTCTCCCTCTCCCTCTCTCTCTCTCTCTCTCTCTCTCTCTCTCCATTTCTCTTACTCTCTCTGGACACCTGTCCAAACTGGCCCCGAATGTCATGCTCGCTGCTGATAATGAGACACAGCGCATAATCTGGAGTCTCGTTAGACCAGCCCCTCTGGCACAGGGAATCCTCACACCTGATTTGTGCATCTCTCGTGCACAGACAAGCCAGATCATACAAGCACAATGACCATCTCCAACACAGAAAACACAGGTGGAAAATGAGCTCACTGCAGCTGCTGAGTGATTTCTAATGTTAATGATCCCAATTACACAGTCACAGCAACTGGTATGGAAGCAAGATAAGAGAGGAAGTAATGTTTTGTTTGTTTAAGTGTCTGAACGTACATTTAATTGGTCTCCCTTGAAATTTGAAAATCGCTAGGCAGCTTTACCTAAAACAAACAAAACAGGGAAGCTGCATATCTAGTAATGAATGTAAATCATTATATTAACTGTGGTTTCCTATAAAAGAGCAACATCCATTTGAGACGGGTAACATTTAGACGTACTGTGAGTGCAGTATAAAAAGTCTCCGCCCCTCTCTCTGGCCCCTCCCTTTTCTAGTCTCTTAAAAGCGCCA
This sequence comes from Tenebrosternarchus preto, assembly GCA_025802075.1. Classification (NCBI taxonomy): domain Eukaryota; kingdom Metazoa; phylum Chordata; class Actinopteri; order Gymnotiformes; family Apteronotidae; genus Tenebrosternarchus; species Tenebrosternarchus preto. The sequence continues at coordinate 6,702,789 of JAOYMR010000014.1, read as the reverse complement.
TGTTTCCTTCCATGTCTCATTGACTAAGCTGCATCTTCCAGGCAGTATGGCTGGACCAAAGTGCACCTTAATTTGATTTCCAGCATGGAAAAAATCTTTCCCTCTCTTCCTCTCCTCCCCTTTGTCTCTGCGTTGTTCCTGAAAGGCCTTAACACGTCTGTCATGTTGTTCTGGGGTTTTAAGTTGGGGGGGGGGGTGAGTGACATCTATTCCACACAATTATCTGATCCAAAGGAGCTTTCAGGTTGACTCACTGCGTGTGCTTATGACTGCGTGTGCTTATGACTGCGTGTGCTTATCGCTGCGTGTGCTTATGACTGCGTGTGCTTATCGCTGCGTGTGCTTATCGCTGCGTGTGCTTATGGCTGCGTGTGCTTATTGCTGCGTGTGCTTATCGCTGCGTGTGCTTATCGCTGCGTGTGCTTATCGCTGCGTGTGCTTATCGCTGCGTGTGCTTATGACTGCGTGTGCTTATCGCTGCGTGTGCTTATGACTGCGTGTGCTTATCGCTGCGTGTGCTTA
>JAOYMR010000014.1:6689773-6702167 GCA_025802075.1 Tenebrosternarchus preto | reverse complement strand
TGCGTGTGCTTATGGCTGCGTGTGCTTATTACTGCGTGTGCTTAGTACTGCGTGTGCTTATGACTGCGTGTGCTTATTACTGCGTGTGCTTATGACTGCGTGTGCTTAGTACTGCGTGTGCTTATGACTGCGTGTGCTTATGGCTGCGTGTGCTTATGGCTGCGTGTGCTTATTACTGCGTGTGCTTAGTACTGCGTGTGCTTATGACTGCGTGTGCTTATGACTGCGTGTGCTTATGGCTGCGTGTGCTTATTGCTGCGTGTGCTTATGGCTGCGTGTGCTTATTACTGCATGTGCTTATCACTGGATCCCAGCCTGGAGTCTTACAGCTACCGACTAATAATAGATCAGCATATTAAGGCAAATTAACTTCGTTTCAGGCTCTTCTAAGAGACAGAGTCACTCATGGGAAAAGCTGTTCATTAGGGCTCCATCTTCCCTTTAAGCACTGAAATGTTTATCTGGTCTGTCACTAATGACTGAGTGAAGGAAGGAGGGAGGAGCCAGAAGAGAGACGGGGAGCTTGGGATGTTGAGATGTAACACATTACTAAGCCCTCAATCCCTAACAGTGTTATGAGGTTTCACACATCCTTATCTGACTTCATCCCAGTTTTCATTAATGAACCAATGTAATCACTAAAGTGTGTGTGTGTGTGTGTGTGTCTGCACATTGCCCAAAAGGCATGATCAAACACATGGGCCTTTTCTGAGCACTGGAGAGCTTAATGAGCAAATGCCTTCACCAGAGTGTCCACACCAGAGTGCCCACACCAGAGTGCCCACACCAGAGTGCCCACACCAGTGCCAGCACGCCTGTGTGTGACCGATCACTTCTTTACCGTATCAATCGATGGAACCCTGAGGTGGAAGCAGAAGCTAACGCCGAGCTAAATGTGTATGTGTGACCTTCGACCCTGACATTTTCAGCCTGACCTTTGAGCTGATACATCTCGCCCTCCCCAGTCTCATAAACAGATCTACGTTAAACCCCACCCCCAACCTCTTGACCCCACCCCTACCGACCACCCCCCTCCCACCCCTTGGATGGAACAACACGTGTGCCAAGGCCGTCCATCGCCGGCCAAACCACATTAGCGCCGTGGGGGTGTTGAGAGAGAATCTGGAAACACTGGCCGATAATTGGCCCTGTGGAGCCTGCTGTGCCATGTCACGTTGGCTGTCAGGAGCCTCCCCAGCCCAAGGGGAGGGGCGGGTGGACTGCAAAATTAATTATGGGTAGTTATGGCACAATCTGTCAAAATTTGTCCTTAGCTACTCCCACCTGGTCCAGCTGAGCTGAGACGGCGGAGACATGTTGCCATGTGTGTCGTGTGACTGCAAGCTCCTGCTAATGACACAATACATCAGCACATCCTAGAAACAAGTTACCAAAACATACACTGTTACCCTGTTACTCTGCTGTTACTGGAGAAGCAATCCAGGATGGCTTGAAGGCAGCAGTGAACAGCGCTGCCTCCGTACGTGAACGTCCAGGGAAAGGGCCCTGCCCTCCACTCTCGCCTCGCACCAACCACCCCGTATCCCGCCCATGTCTACGCCCCTAGTCCCGCCCCTAGTCCCGCCCCCAATCCCCCATCAAACCCCTGCCTTCGATGCAAACTTAAAAGACTAATAGTTTTGGCAGGTAGAGGCCGAGCACAGAGAAGAGGGATTATGGAATGGTGAGCCTCATGTAGGAAATATGCTGCTTCCAACCACTGGATCCGTCCCAAGAGATGCTTCACACGGCCTCAGCTCCTCTCACAACCTACCCAGAGGCTCCATCTGGGAGGCATTCGCAGTGGATCTGTTCTCGGACTGCATTTCTTCAGCGCGGCAGCGTCTGCCGCTAGATTAAGGACACATGGTGTACAGTAACTGTCTGCTGGAGATTAGACCCACCAGTCCCCATTAACTTTTCCCAGGCAACCTGAACGTTGGAATGCCAACGTGGTAAAAATGCCGTCTGGGTCCTTGCGACTGATATTTCAACAGAGACTTTGAGGACCTGCATGTAGGTTTTACAGGCACGGCCCACAGCTACACCACGATGGTACAATGAACAAAATATTATTTTGCCATTTAGCATGAAGTCACGATTTGCGTTTATTGTTAGGCATGTTTATCATTACTGCCATTGTTGGCTGAGCTCCTCCCTTTAACAACCAGCTGTTTGCATTCACAAACACACACACACACACATACACACACACACACACACACACACATACACACACACACACACACGTGCGTGCGCAGCTATACACACATAAACGCACATGTGCACACACTGGACAATCCTTAGAGTGCGACTGGCTAAAAACCCAAAGTAAACAGCCCATAGTCCAGACGCATGGGGCCTTTCAGCTTTTAAACCACAGACAAACTCCTCCAGAAAAAGTGTTTATTTAGAGAACCAACTGACCTCCTTACTGACTGAACCAACCAACACACACACTCTCTCTCTCTCAGCTGTGAGACCTGACTAGAGCAACACTAACCCTCAGGATGACACCAAACAAGCAGCCCGCTGTGAATTTAATCCAGCCTTGCTTCCTCAGAGTCAGGCTTGAGTTAGGACCCCCCTTCCCACTTCACCCCCTCCCCCCGAAGTGCTGAACCCTCTGATCTAGAGTATTGGGGCAGATCTTGGTCCCCGTGTCCCTGTGGCAGGAGGGCATGACCTGGGCTCACTGCCCCCTCCATGAAGAAGAATGCGGGGAGCTCCAGAGGTCACAACACTCTTCAGGGCGCACAGGACACATCAGGACACAGTGCACATCAGGCAGAAACAGAACTGGATACACTCAGAGCGCAGATGAAGAACACATGAAGCTGAACTTAGTCGAGAGAACCACTCGACGACAACCGGCTTTCTGGCTTTTGAAGTAGTGCTGGCATCAGGGCTGAAGTCATAAATTCAGCTACTTCTCTGTAAGCCTTTGCCAACTTTGACAACTGAAATGTGACCCTGGTTGGGTGTGTTAAATCTATCCAGGTCAGGCTGGCTGGACCGTTCATGCTGAGAGTGTTAGACTGCGCTGTTTTTATTAGCAGAGGTGTGATCGCTTTGGAGATACGAAGTTCTTAACTTAACATGTGGTTCCACAGTCCCAGGGAGCTTGAGGGCTCTGGCCTGGTCTGGGACCTACTAAACACTCCGGAAAAACAAGATATAAACAAGGAAACCCTTTCACACAGATCTAATGGCATATGCAAATACACACACACACACACACACACACACACTTGTGTACACATATCTTATTACACAGATGTGTATGCCTCTCTACACACCTTCAGCAAACAACTTCCCATGTTCTTGAAAAATACAAATAAGCCATTTGTGCTGGCTGGGTTCAGAGACAGGGCCAGAGGGCTTGTGAAAGACAGGCTGCGTCAAAAAGAACCAATACATTCAAAAATGATTGAATACTGTTGTTATGTGAAGCAAGGTCCTCTGTGGCAGGTATACGTCAGTCTCTAAGTACCACATTTCAGGCTAGGACCTGCCACTCCTCGGACGGCCTGATCACCTTTCTTCTCTTTGCTCTGTGAAGTAAAGCTTTACAGAGCAATAAAGGCTCAACTGTGTGAAATTGATAAGCATATAAGCAGGTTTATTACAGCTCTATGACCTCACCTGTGTAATGATAACATCAATCATATAATGACTCGGGACTTTAGGGATTAGGAGTGCGTGCGTCCAGAGCAGGTGATAACAGGCATATATCACACGTGCCTTGGGGATGTTTGATCTGTTCTGAAGGTGGACCAAAGCCTACCCTCAGCTTTGCAAAGCTTTAAATGAGTCCTCTTCTGGGCTAAAGAAGAAAGGAGTGTGTGACAGGTTATGTTAAAATGATGTTTGAGTCATACTGTACACTGAACATTGTAACTTGAGTCACAGTAACAAGTTTACGACTTTCCTGGCTGTTGGCTAAATTTCAACTCGCAGCAGGAGCGCGGCACACAAATCATGTTCACATAAACACGAGAAAGGAATTAAAACGTCCGTGAGAGAGGAATTAAAACCTTTACACTGTTATGAGGTTTAATCTGAACCGAAATCACCTCTGGAAAAGAGAGACAGAGAAACAGTGCCTCACTAAAGCACAAGACATGGCTTCATCTTTAACCACGCAGGATTCTTTCAGCAGACACAATGAATGAGAAACAGTTGTGGCCACAGAGTTCTGTGGAGGCGCTCTGTGGGGTGATGAGCATCAGTCGCTCCTCTTCTCTCTCTCTCTTCTCCTCTCTCTCTTCTCCTCTCTCGTGCTCATTCAACCATAAGCGAGACATGAAGTCTTTCCACAGCACCACTGTATTCCCCGTTAAGCAGCGCAGAAGGTTGGGCCACAAATCCAACAGAAGAGGTTTTCCAGCAGCACCAGAAATAACACGGCTGCTCTGTACCTTGGGGCCAGGCAAATGTCTATCCCTGATCTTGCACGTAACACAGCAACTTTTCGAACCACCACCCCAAATGGGGGATGACTTGAAGTAAGCCTGTACTCGAAGGGTGAGGACAAGGCAGGGTCAGGACGAGCCCAGGACAGGCCCAGGACAGGCCCAGGACAGGCCCAGGACGAGCAGGCTGCACGGCGGGTGCTCCAAGCCACTGGAGCCTTACTCAGCACTCCATGCAGGCTACACGTCTCCTTTCATCACCACTAATAGAGCAGCAGAGGAATTCTGTCTCCAAAACGCCACGTTCCCCTCTGAACGCGTCTCTTCCAAAAACCAGTGCCGCTCTCCCAGAGGCCAATAATGTGGCTTTTCTTACATCTCCATCATGTCTGGAGTCATTTTCTCCATGTGTGCCTTCAAATAAGTTCCTGATAATGCCATCGTACGCATGCCAGCCAGAGCAGACCAGGGCCAAGCAGCACATTAACTAATTCATGAAAAGCACAGTGAATTTGCCATCGATTCTTTCACTTGGAATGAATAATAGCAGTCTCTGAAAGAACAAACCACTTTACTGACCCAGCCTAATTTTCTCCAAACTCAGCAAATAAGAATGTTATATTCCTCTAAGCTCTTTGTAATGTCAGGGGAGGTTTTGGGGCCAGTTGTTCGCACAAAGCAAAGCTGTTGTACTGTGGGTTGTTCTTCTCCACCACCACATCTCCACCACTCCACCACCTCCTCCAGCACCACACCTGTGCAGGGCTGCATAGCGCTACCTGAGGCCCATCTGTGACCTGCTATTGTGCTGCTGTCGTAGAGGTGAAGGAGGGCCGCAGTGGCATGCTTTGAATTCACCCCAAACAGAGGGAGCGAGGCAGCCTCAGACGGAGCGAGGCAGCCTCAGACGGAGCCTTGAAGAGATCCACCTGAAAACAATCTGGGTAAACGCGGACGAAAGGGAGGTATGTGCTACTTCATCGCCAGTTTACTGCACTGGTTTCTGTAATCTAGAGGAGCAATAGGCAGCGAGAGAGAGCTAACACAAACACACAAAGATGCGCACAACGCCAAACACTGGTATGTGCATACACACACACACGTTCCAAAGACCTGCTGGTTTCTTCAGGTCATTCGTGGAACATGTTGAGCTTTCCTTCAACATGTTAATGCAGTGACATTCACTATGCTGATATCAGACAATACCTCCACACACTGCAGGGTCTCATTAAAGCATTTTCACACAGGCAGATGAGACCAGAGTGGGCCACAGCTTCCCTAGAGGCATGTGTGCATATGTGTGTGTGTGTGTGTGTGTGTGTGTGTGTGTGACTATTCTAGCAGTAGTGTCCCAATGAACACTGCAATTCATTACCAGCATTGCAGCATCTCTAGCTGATGTTTACCTGGTTCCAAACAAAGCACAGTTAAGGTCTGTAGATTCAGTCAGCTCTTCCAAATAGGCTGCACTGTTAGAGAAGCTTCAGGGCCCGTTGCTTGAGTTTGGGCAGGTTAAACCAGCAGTAATTAGAAGAAAAGTTTATATGTGTATTCCTGGGAATTGATTCATAAATAGCTTGTCTACATCCTTCATCTATTGCTTGGAACCGAGTCATAATTATGTAAAGAGGCATCTCAAAAAGGCATTATGGGGTGATTTCTTGGCGCTAACAGTGATGCATTAATGCCAAGTATGCTGTCGAGTCAGCACACAAACGCTAGACGCTGGAAACATGTTCTATTCATATGTGGTAATGGGGGCAAAATGCTACTGAAGAAAAAAAATACAAATGTCCTAATATCAGTCCTCTGGTATTCATTAATCTATAATAAAAAACTCATTAGTATCATTGATTTTTTTTTTTTTAAAGTTACCCAGTATGTGAGGATATACAATGACTAGAAAACTACACAAGGGAACTGAACTGTTGACTGAGATTATAAGACCTATTGTTAGAACAATGGGGGCTTGCACAGATTTGTTAAAGTTTCTGGTAATCGTCTCCATGGTAAAAACAACAACAACAACAAAAACAATAAGTAAGCAACATAAGCAGCTTTATCTTAAATGCACATGTGCAAGACTTCATGTAAAATGTAAGTAGTTCTGGACAATGGTTTCGTGATAAAGCTCAAATGAACTACTGCAATATTCCTGTTACGTATCAGCGGCATTTAGTCAGGTTCTACAAACGACAACTCTGTTGTCGGTTCATTTCAAGATATGTCCCCTTCCGCGAGCTAGGTTATCCATCTTTACCCACGCGGACCTAGGCGCATTCTTACAGGAAAGCAACAAAACAAGCACGAAAAAAACGGAGTTACCTGCACAGACTTGAAGTAATCCGAGAAAAATATAAAATCCCATAGAAAGTGACATCATCCCGAGTTCTTGAAGGAATCTGTTTTAGAATTCCTTAAAATAAATTCTGTCCTGCTGTAAATTTAACATAATATATACCCCTGTCAAAATTTGAAAGCAAACTGTTACGTTCAGACCCTCTTTTCCAGCGTATTGAATTGTTTTCCTGCGGGGTTAAAAAAAATCACGTCAATAGTCATGATGCTCTATAAAAGTTTTTAAAGTGGGGAAATATTCACTGTGGTTTGTAAGGAGCTCTTCTCTCTACGATTGTAACCCCCAGAAAAACTTGTCCAAACCAAACGTAGCGTACGTGCTACATTTTATATCTATTTTCCCATCTGTAACGTTATGTCAAGTAGTTCAGTCTTTGCGCCCTCGGTACAGTTTGGCACCGGATCCCGATGTAGGACGTGGTGAAAGCCGTCCGTAAAACTCCGCCCGGGCAAGTCCAGAATTTGTATGTGTGCACAAATCTCTTAAGCGTCTGACGAAAGGCTATGATGAATCCATGCGGACTATCTGCGATATTACCACAAGAATATCAACTGATTTTCTACAGACTAAATGAACACCTACTCAGCATTAAAACTGGAAATGTCCTCATCGATAAAATATTATTTTTTTGTTCTCCAAATGTGTCCTTCACATCGCTGATATTTAAATACATTCAAATCCTTTTGCACCGAGTCGGGTTTATTTTTTACTTCTGTGCTTTCTTAGTAGTTCTCAAACCCCCGTGCGCGAACACAGAGCGCGTGTGCCTCTCCCTGGGACATTGGCTGTTGGAAAATATCTGCGCTCCATTCAGATTTGCAGAATGGTATGCGCCGCCACTCGTCCACTGCAACAATGGGGGTTTCCAAACTGCTGTTAACCATCTCCAAGCTCAATTTCCAGTACATCGGTGCTATCCACATATACGCACAAGTAGGTTAGATGCATACATATAAATAAAAAATAACACCCGCGTATTATTATTTATTTATATTATTTTATTGTTTGCATGCTCAAACAATTGTCGTTTCTTAAGCAAAACGTTACTACTATCAATTGTTCTACGTTGACAGAAAATATAGTGAAATAGACAGGTTAAACTTTCTATCAAATTGTAATGTCAACAACGAAAAGATTTTGGAATAACTTTCTCTAACGTTTTTCTACTGGGCATTTAAACCCCTGACGTCCAGATTCAAATGCTGATGTAAAGACTTAATCTATTTATGTCACATACGATTGTAAACTGAGTCGTATAATACAAAAGAAGCTGCATTCAATTTAGAAGGCGGTAATCCACAGAGAAAGGGAATGTACGTGCCCCTTAACCTCACGCGGAGAAAAAGAAAATCACGCGACAGACAAGCAGCGGCACCCGCTGTGAGCGGCACTGAAGCACGTGAGGGCGGCCGAGTGAATCAGATCATTTCTCACTTTATAAGAACACCCTTAATATCCCACCAAAGTATGGCGTTAAGGAAATAGGATTTAAAAAAGTAATTGAAGATAAATTTTAAATGATTTTAAATTTAAATGATATATTAGCATTATTCCTGATCTTTAACAAGTTCTGACGCGGCTACCTCGTCAGAAGGTACTAATATTTTAACGTAAACTGAAAAATACTACGTAAAATACTAATATTTTAACGTAAACTGAAAACACATCCCGAGTAACTCAGGACATTTCAGACCACCTGAACGAAATGAGCAGGTATGCCACAATCTTTCACGTCTTGTACCATGTGGTAGAGAGGCGCTCCGATGTTGTGAGGTTTCCACATTCATGGGGAAGGGTCATCCAAGACAGACAGGATTATGTGCACCCTCTGCTGGCCGACATAAACTATTACAGGCCGTTTTTCATCTTGGGGGTAGTACCGGGGTGAGCTTGTGTTTGTGGGTAGGGGACCACTCGACATGTGTTGCCAAGCACGGCGTTTTTCAGATGCTAAACTTCTCCGTGTCATACAATATAGCGCACTTCCGAAAAAGAGGAGAAAACTCCCTCTTAAGTATCGACTTGTTTTTTCAGTGCTTTTGAAAAAGAAACTGTTCGTAATCCTGACCATTGCAAACCCTACTTTGCAAGGCACGTCTAATGTTCTCCTGCTGAGAGAGAGAGAGTATAACTGTACTCAATGTACCCACCACAAATCCTTTAATTGTACTGCGTGTGCTACTGGATGCCCGTCCAAACGCTTACAGACCAAACGGGACCAGCCCAGCGCAGCACGAATCATAAACAAACGCTAAAAACGCGACCGCTCGCGAAACCTCCGGTCAGCATATTCCGAGCTCCTCTGCCTTCTCCCCGATCTCTAGCTTAGTCTCTCCGTCTGGCGCAGACGCGACATCTCAAGTGCTCATCGGTTGCTTGAAAGGAGAGCAGGGACGCAATCGTGTAAATCAGAGCAGAGCAATAGGTGAGCAAAACTTCACCCTCATATCTCCACCGTAGGGTTGACACAACAAATGCAGCAGAACTTTGTGCTGTAAAAACTTCAAAACGAATTTGGCTTCATATATTCATTAACTGGTCTGGGAGAAAATGTTATTTTCCAGTGTGCGACTATTTCTTAGTAATCGGCAGTACTGCTTCTAAATTCAACAGCCAGATTGGGAGAAGCTTTTCAGGAAGTTTTCCATTGGGGGAGAAACGGGAACCTCCCAAGAATGCATGGCAGTCAGTCAGGGAATTCTCAGTGCTACATGGAGAATTGTTCATCCTGGGGTGAGGATCCAGGGAGATCTATCCAAACACCCAGGCTGAAACACAGAGCCTTGCCATCAGCTGCCAAAACACAGCCAGAGCTGCGTGGCTAATGTGATAAATATGATCCCTGCCTCCCAGGCACACTGACCTCACACTTGTGTGAGAGCGCACACACACACACACGCACACACACACACGCACACATACTCATACACACATTTGTGCACATATCTTATACATAAGCAGGTGTGATAACCATTAGTTCTGACGAATTTACATGGTATATATCAGACACACAAATGCACACACACACACACACACACACACCTCCACCTCACAGGTCAACATAGTAACAGATGGTGGCTGAGGTTAACACAGAAGCATACCATAAATTTGGACCAAAAAAAAATGTGTGATTCTCAGAATGTCAGGAACATATTTTTCTTGGATACAGCACAGTCAGAAGTGCATCAACTCAGAACTCTTCGCACTTCTTGTGTAACTGTGTTGTTCGTCGTGTTATTGGTTGTGTTCGGTGTGTTGTTCATTGTGTTGTCTCTGTAATGGACTCAGAGAGCATCTCAGAGGATTCCTCGTTGTTCTGCTGTAAGAAGCAGCTGCTGTTCTAGCCCTCATCTGGGCTCTCGGTCAGCGCATCTGTTCCTCCTTGGTTGCCAGAGGCAGGAGGGCAGCGCCAAGGTACAGCAGAGCCTTGGTGGCAGGTGTGCCAAGCTCTGCGCCAGTCGAACGCATCTGCGGACTTCCTCTCAGACGGGCTTGGCGAGCCACCCGGCACGGAGCTCACACTACCTTCCTCTCACGTGCCCACGTGGCAACATTCAGGGGTCAAATGGAAGGAGATTGTATCCGACAGAGTTAAGGACCGTCGGCCTGCGCGACGCGTTCGGCTGGATGGAGGGTCAAGGATGGGCAGATGATTTTGTGGGACTCTCTGCTGCTTCAGAGAGCATGGCTACCTGCCTGATTTCATTTCCATGCACACTATTACTGAGTCTTCCTCACTAGGAACACTGCCATAAACGGTCTGTCACTCTCCCTGTCTCTCTCCTGTGCTCTTATCCTTCGGTTCACTAGTTTTGCGACAACTAGCACACTTATTCCCCTCATGGTCTTATTTTACGCATCATGCCACCGTTCAATCACTGTTCAATTCCCCAGTCCTTTCCCTCCAACGCTCTGCTCGTTCGGTGGAGGGCGTTCCACAGATGCCCTGTCACCCACCCTCCCCCGTACAGTGAACTAGTCAAATATGACAGACGGCTTGAGAGCTCCCTTCTCCTGCAGCTTTGGGTATCGGCTGATGCTCAAGCAACACTTCACCTTCGCTCTCTCCCACACTCCCTCTGTCTGTCCCTCACCCTAGAAACACAGTCAGTGTTTCTGTGATACCTATTGATCAGAATGTCTGTTACCTGTCAGCTGTCTTGCTTTCAAATTTCTCTCTTTTTCATACAAACACACAAACACAAACGCGCGCGCACACACACAAACACACACACATGCACACGCGCACACACACATTCTCTTTCTGTGACACAGTAGACATGGAGTTCTCAGTTCATCACATTTATATCATATAACACTAAGTAATTCCAATCAGTGTCACATCTACCCTCTGGCTAATCCATAATCCATAATAGTATTTTTTTCCCCTAATTTTATTACCATCTAAAAAAAATAACTCAGTTTGGTGTGTCAAAGCACATAACCCCAGCACTAATCAGAATGCTTTAGGTAGGATGTTATGCCTGAAATTTTATGGAACGATTGGACAGGCTGAGGGAGTTTTTCCCTGGGAGTTTAGCTTTTCAGGAGCAACAAATGAGTCCAGACTGGGAGGGAGGAGAGAGCTTTCATCAGTGAGCTTGGTTACTCTGAGCTGCTGGCTCCACGGCTCACAGGGCTCCTCCCAAAGCACTTTCCATCTGGTCACGTTACGCTGTGTTTCAAAGCTCAAACTTCCTCAAAGCCGTAGTGACGTCCAATGAACTCTTGCTTCTCTCCTTGGGGTGGAACGTTCTTGGCGGACCTTGCATGAGAGGCAAGAGGTCCATTTCCTTTTTTTTCCCATAAACAAATCTAATTAGGATGGACAAGCCAGCTTTGCCAGGTACTTTTGAGCTTTAAACCTGTGTGCTGTACACTTCTTAGAGATGAAATTCTCATCGGAATTATGCTTCAGTTTGAATTTTAATACCAGGATAAAATTCCAAGATACTCTTTTTTTATTATTAGCTATGCTGTCTGTCTGTGTGTGTGTGTGTGTGTGTCTCACCCGTGTAACCAGGGGAGTTGTCCTCATCACGGTCGGAGGTTGGGTTGCTTGTGGTGACCCCGTTCTGTGCACTCAAATCTGCCAGAGATGGAAACAGAGACACATGGGTGTTTAGAGAGTTCACCGTCTCTGCTGTGGCTGGCATGGCTGGCATGGTTAGCATGGTTAGCATGGTTAGCATGGGCATGCTTGGCCTTCCATTACTTTACACAGTGAATTAGACAAATTGCTGATAGAAAGGTTACAGTTAGAGTATATGGTTTATATAGTATATAGTTTATATAGTATATAGCTATAGGTCTGTTGAAATTACTTCAATACGTAATGAATTCAAGTTTTTAACGAATTCAAGATGGAAAAATGTGAATATGAGTGGGGGGGGAGAGAGAGAGAGAGAGAGAGAGAGAGAGAGAGAATCACAAAGAGAGAGAGAAAGAGAAAGAGAGAAAGAGAGAGAGAGAGAGAGAGAGAGAGAGAGAGAATCACAAAGAGACAGAGAGAGAGAGAGAATCACAAAGAGAGAGAGAGAGAGAGAGAAACACAAAGAGAGAGAGAGAGAGAGAGAGAGAATCAAACAGAGAGAGAGAGAGAGAGATAGAGAGAGAGAGA
>JAOYMR010000014.1:6655966-6672475 GCA_025802075.1 Tenebrosternarchus preto | reverse complement strand
GAAGTCTTTGACACTTACCTAAAATATCACAAGAATCTTTGCTTTAGGTTATTACAAAGATATATACAAGACTGGAACGCTATATAACGGTTATTCTTGTTTATCAGGTTTTTTTCTCATTATATGAAGCAAACAATTAGCTCTAAAAAATCAATAATCAATACTGTGTATGAAAACTAGTATGCCAATTAAGAATGCATACTCAGTCATTCAGTATACGTGCACAAGAAAAACATAGGCATGCCGACAATTACAGTGCTTCAGTTACAGTTTGGTCTTGATGCATTATCGCTCAGTAATGAGTATATAAAACGTGCAAAGTCAAAAAGAATTTCAAAACATGCGTGCATTAGTCCATGTGTAAACCAACATACTTAAAATATGTTTGCATAATAAAATAAATAATCAATGCAAGGGATAAAATGTTAGCATACAAAAAATATTCATGAATTTATTAAAAATGTACATATTTAGTTTGTCATTAGAGACAGATAAGAAAGATAATATTCCTCCTTTATAAATATGAAAGCAATAACAGTATATGCTTGTTTATATATATATATATATACACACACACACACACACACGTTCTATGTGAGAGGTTGAAGCATGACTTGGTTAGATGCTGAACCCACTGATCACCACTCAACACACCCCTCTCAGTTTAGTGATGACTCATCACAAACACATTCACAACACCATGTGGATGAAGATCCAGAGTTTAAACACTCGGTCTTAATTGAATGAATTCTTGGTGTTCAGCACTCCTTCATTCCACATCACCACCACATTACACGCTTCCTGTTTCTTCTTATCTGGTAGGAACTTTGTACTTTCCTCAATGCCCTGCAACGCTCCGTTCAAGATCTTTCAAGTTTATATTGATTTGATTTATTCCGTCACCTATTCACACACGTTCTACTCATGAGCAGTTCACCACATTACAGAACAGGGTAGTGATTTTGAATCCATCAAATTACTGCACAAGCCATTATGTCTTTTAGCGAATGGACTAAGAGAGACAAACCAAATCCATATCTGTTCAGTACAGCAGCGGTGGGTGAAACAGCTATTGTTGCCCTGTGCAGACGTCCTGTACTGGGATGTGACTGGCCTAAAGCAGCAGGATGACAATTAATGAGACCAGCAGTCAGTTAGTGCGGGACAAATGATTCCAGCCTCAAAGGCCTTGAGCAGGAATGCGATTTCTGTCTCTGTCCAATGGCTGACCTCCATGTGAGCCAGAGATAAAAGCCCATTCACACTCTGCCTGTGACAGATGCGGTAATTACCTTCATCGCAGAGAGATGTGTGTGTGTGTGTGTGTGTGTGTGTGTTTATTATATGATATCCTGCCCACTTCTCTCAATCAATGCTCAGACATCGCTGGAGTTGGGCCGTGTGTGTGTGTGTCTGTGCGCGCATGTGTTCAAACGTTTGTGTGTGTTCACACCTGCGTGTGATTTTTAATTAGCCATTAGCCGTAATTTCATATTTCATTAGGAGAAGCGGTGGATGGAGCTGAATGGTGTAGTTATCTCTAGCGGCGGGTTCATTTGGACAGCACTGCGGCGGAGGAACGGGACTCGGAGCAGAACACGACGGCTGAGCCGATTTGTCCTGTAGTGTCGCTGTCAGAACAGTGAGTAGATGCAGCCTGCCAGCACACCGCATGCATCAGAGAAATCCTACCATCAATTCAGCTCATCAGACCTCAACAAAACCACTAGAGCTCCAAGGAGATTGGAACGAGAGAAAACACAGTAGGGAAGGAATGATAAGGCCAGACTGGGCTGGATACGGCAAAGCACTGAACATGAAACGTGGGGGTGATAACCTTCCACGAAGCCACGGCTCGGAGAACAAACCCAGGCAGGATAAGAGATCACGTGTGTACGACAGGACAGAGGTCTGAAAGTAATGAGGCATTTCGGTCAAGAACCTGACTCTTAATTTAGAAGAGACCGTCCATCAGTCCATACAGAGAACGATGTAAAAGGATCGATGAATATATTGAATGAGGATACACTCTGGGAGCTAACGACAAAGTAAGTCGCTCTGGATAAGAGCGTCCGCTAAACACCTTAAACGTAAATGGAAATGAAAATGAATAACTGCAGTCAAATGACTGTTCTAGTAATCAGTGGCCCTGCCTCTTGGCTCTGGGTTTAGATATATGAAGCGTCCTTTCTTTGAGCATTTTGCTGGGCTGGTTTCTTACCTGCGACAATGGACTCTTCCAGAGGCTCGGAGCCAGCCAATCCCATCAGAGCAGTGACGGTGAACAGAGTGATGCCTGACCATGTGACCCACATGCTGCTTCACTGTGTCTGCATCCCCCTTCACTGCCTCCCTTCGTCAACCTGCAGGGGACACAAAATCAGGCTAATTATAGAAGTGCATCACAAGGATTGCAAGATCACACTTGTAGACATGTTTCAACTGAAACCAACCAACCAGAACGACACAGATGACCCAACAGGTGTGTGGGCACAGCAGTAACGCCATCACAAAGCGGTCGAGGGAAACAAATGGCCAGAATACTCCTTGAAGATCAAGCTTCTCCGAAAAACTATTGGACCACAACCATTGCTCTGGACATAACAAGGCTCTCTGCTTTCTCCTGGATTCTGTTTGGGCACTATCTGGCCAGACACTGGTCAGGTTCTGGTCAGATATATTATCCACATGTAGATTCCTGCAGTACTGTAATGGCAAGTCATGAGAGGCTGAATTTCTTTTCACTCATGGTGTTCTTACTGCGGTGTTCTATAAAACCTTCCCTACAGTATTTTAAAGACCCATGGAGATGAATGACAACTTAATTCCACTAAAGCGCTCTGAAGGCAATTTTAGAGTGTGAATGTGAATAAGTTAGTGGCAGAGAGTCCAGGCAGAGAGCAGAGATGAGGCTGGTAATAGACAGCAGAGGCAGGAAGATGGATAGAGCATGAAAAGAAGGGCCCACCCATCAGAGTGAAACTGGAGTCTAACGGTTTGCCTTTGATATGATCTGGATGTGCTTTCCCTTCGAGCACAAAGGATATGCATTCACTTTCCATCTCTCCTCCTGCCTCTTTGTGTTTGCATGTTTGTGTGTGTGTGTGTGTGTGTGTGTGTGTGTGTAACAAAGAAGAGGGATATTCTAACAAATGTTTATTAGTGTTCATTCAGAGACCTGAGACTTTGACACACATACACACACACTCCCCGTCACAAGTTGACTCAGTGTTATAGCCCATTTCTCAGTTTGGTAAATTAGTTAGTGAGGACGATGTGACTGAAATGTGTGTGTCCACACTGTTCCGCAGAGCCCTGAACACGGTCCTGCAAACGAAAACAGTTCTGCTTGGCTTTAGTGTTCAGCCATCTGTGAAGCAAACTGCCTGGGCAGCCTCTCCTATAATCAACCAGATCTCTCCAACACTACACCACACACACAAAACACACACACACACACAAAACACACACACACACACACACACAGAGGAACTGTTTTTCTTCACCATCGTCTTGGATGGAAATGCAGGCAGCAAGATGTTTGCTAATTTTCTGAGAAACAGGAATTTCTGGACATTTAACCTCGTTGGTCTGTGAGGAAGGAAGTAAATGTCCCTGATATAAAATCAACATGTACACTGACTTCTCACTGGCTTTAGCATGTCCTGTTATACATGTCCTGTTATACCAGTCCTGTTATACCAGTCCTGTTATACCAGTCCTGTTATACATGTCCTTATACCAGTCCTGTTATACATGTCCTTATACCAGTCCTGTTATACATGTCCTTATACATGTCCTTATACATGTCCTGTTATACCAGTCCTGTTATACCAGTCCTGTTATACCAGTCCTGTTATACCAGTCCTGTTCATTCATTTAAAAACGTATAGTAAAATGTATAGTAATAAGGTTATCAAATCTAAGACAACAAAATCAACAGCAGGCATTATCAGAATATCAGTATTTCTGATCTGTTACATAGAACACATTGATTTTGCAATATTTGATTTTTACTTTTTTTTTTTTTGTCTATGTAATGTTTAGAACCGTTGATATTCAGTAGGTGTGTGGCAGTGTCTCACTGTGACGATTCATATTAAACTCTCCTTTCAAACAAGTGACATTATAAATATTCCTTTTCACAAGTATACAATTTATGTACAGTCGGATATGAAAACAAGGACCCTTACAGAAAATAACTACTAGAAATACCTCCAGCTCCTCACACACAGCAGCTCTCTATTGATTGGGGTGTTTTTGTCATGTCCAACAAGCCTCCTTCAGCCACGTCTCTCTTGCCAGAAGCAGAACTAACTAACCCTTCCTGGAAAATGTCTAAATAAAATCATATAAAACGAGCTTTGATGTGTTTAATGTTCGTCTTGGAATCAGCCTCTATTGCCTCGTTATGTCTGTTACCGTTAAATCATTGTCCATTATGTTACGTTCCCCACTGCCGTTACATTGTGACCCCGAGGAATTCTACTGCACTCATTCTTCTGCCTGCATGAGTGACAGTCGATAGATGTGACAGGAAAGTGGACTTTGGATAATGATGCATGCAGCTATTAAAAGTCAATGCACAAACTGTTCACCATCCAGGCAAGTTTTTTTTTCTACATAAGAGAGTTTATAATCTGTTTAAAGAGAGAGAGAGAGAGGGAGGGAGAGAGAGAGAGATTTCTGGCCGCAGTTTTCTTTTAAGTCTCAAGGCACGGCCAATTGAAAAGGATAAAAAAAAAAAAAAACAGTAGTTTTTAGAGGCCTGGCTTCATGGCCCTTATGAGGAACCCCCATTTCCATATAGGCAGTGTAAATATGGTGCAGCCATATTTAGGGCTGAGTTTCTGGGAGCACATTAGTGCTTTTGCTACAGACAAGAAGATACTTCACTGTAAAATTCCCACTGGCAATGTAATTTAGTCCAAGACTTAACTGTGAGACCTACTGTGCTTGTGAAAAACCTGCCCGTAATGAATAAATTATGAACTGGTCACCCTAGCTGTAAAACAAAGGAAAACAACTGAGCAAAGAGTGTCAGAGCTGAGGCGCAGTTTATGAATGCAGAGAGAAAAGCAGGGAAAGAGAAGATGGTGGTTCCTCTGGAGCAGATCTAGCCGAACCGTGGACCTAAATAGCCGTGGCCCTCAAAGGGATTTCTTCGTCGGTCTTTTATACGAGTGAAGGACTAGGCATCTTTGTGTGTCTGGTGCAGCCTCCCAGAAAGTGTGAAAGGAGCCCTGGTATTGTGTGTTATGAGTGTGGCGACATTGTGGGTAATTAGCTCCCGACAGCACCTGTCTGCAGCGAGGAGATGCAGTACATGAGCTGATTAAGCTTCCGAGCTTCTGCCTGGAGGAGAAGCTCCTCTTTAGTCTCTTAATCCTTCCCTCTCTTTGATTTGCCCCCCCCCCCTCTCCCCCCTCCAACCCCTTCCTAGCAGAGGGTTGGAATGGGAGCTGTTCAACTTTTGTCTACCGGAGCCAACAGCAGTCCCTGCTCTGCCGGCAGACAGCACCTCGATGAGACCAATGGCTCCATGCTCACAAAAAACTCTCAAATATTCCTTTTTTGTTCACCTGATACATTTTGGTTTCTTTCTGCATTGTGGCAATTCAGTACTTCTGTTCTTTGTGCCATAAAGAAAAGACTCATAGCCTCCATAGTCTCTCCCTGTCTTTGTGTTCCACAAATAACGGAGACAGAGATCAAAGAGAGATGAGTTATGTTCTAGTCTGCTGGTTTTCTATCGGGTGGGGGTAGATACAGCGGTGCGGGACTGAAGAAGGGCGTGGTGTAGGTGGAGTATCCATGTGGGGGTAGATACAGTATCCATGTGGGGGTAGATACAGTATCCATATGGCTTTGTGGCAGATTCCTGTAGAGCTTGTAGCCCACGCACTCTGCTAAGCACAGGAGGCTCTTCTAAAGTCAATGAAGGTAACCGTTAATAATTAATCCAAACTTACTGTAGTGTAGTAAAATACAACTAACATGATATGATGTGGCAGATCAGTGAACTCAATAATAATAATAATAATAATGTTTTCTCAACACTCAAACATTAAAACTGAAATGGTCCAAATGAATATATGTGTTTGCAATTTAATTTTACTTTGTGTGAAATGAATGAATGGATGGATAAGACCAGCCATTATTGCCTGTGGTTTCTGTAAAGCTGTGATTTCTGAAAAGCTGCTTTGTGACGACACAAATAAAACACAAATAAAACTGAATCTGAATTTGACTTTATAGAACATTTTAGGACAGTGTAACAACTAAATTCACTGATAGTTATTGACATATTGCTGTAAATATAATATTACATACCTAGGGTGTAGTGCACACTGAGACTACATTACCCACAATACCTCATTACCATAATGGGATTAACCTTCCAGCACATACATTTGCTGACGATGAATTATGTCATATGCACACTCACATGCAAGATACATCACTGATAGTATTGAGCCTCGTCTCGATGTGCATGTTAACCCAGAACTGGGTATCAAAGAGAGCTGCAGCACATATGGTGAGAATGAGTGAGCAAAGGACTGTCGTCAAGAAGGAAAGCTGCATCCAATTAGAGATGACCAGGAACAGCGACTAGGAGTAGTCGTGCACTTCAAAGACAGACACACTGCAGTAAGAGTTAGCACAAGCAAGTCATTATATCGGAGGAAAAAAGGAGACCGGCAACTATCAAAGGCGCAGTCTTGGCCAAGAGTATGACGGCAAAAATACGAATATGATATAAAAACAACTATGACGCAAACTGACACTCCAAAATAACAACAAAAAGACCGTATTGCTAGAGATCACATTCTGTGAACGTTCTGAGTGTCATTCACCATCACCGAAATTTAAAGAACTAGTCCCTGAAAGAAGTGTACGTACAATTATAACATCATCATTTGTATGCATCATGAGAGATTCACGTGGTTACAATCAACTTGCGATTTCAACTAAGCGACATGCTGGATTATTGCTGACCGCTTTTACACAAACAAAGCACCAAACTGCAAATGCTGGCTAAACTTCCTACTGAACTGAGAACTGAGGAAACAAGGCTGGATTCTGGTCATGACGAAGCCCCCTGTGACAAAGTCTGGATCTTTAATGATTATCTACAAGGCCATTCAACCAAAGCAAAGGTTGGCACTCACCTACACACACATTAAATATTCTTTTTGTCTCTTTTGCAGTGCTTTGGAATCAGGCTTCAGCAAATGGAGAATGAGGTCCAGATAAGGGTAAAGGAGACAGCTGATTAGCCCCTTCAGGCAGTTCTTCTGACAGGAGGAAACTTCCCCTCTCCCCCTTTAACAGATTGCCAATATGAGGGAACAGATATGTGCAGGAGAGAGGAGGTGCAGATCAGAGCAGAGCTTCAGACCGTGAAGCATCAGTAAAGCAGGGTTTTCACTTCATTACGTTTTCTCTTCTTTACTCCCCCCCCCTCTCTCTCTCTCATTTCATTATCTCCCACTCTCTTTTTGTCTTTCTTATTGTCGCTCTTTCTCTTCCTGTCCTTTCTCTCTTCTAGTCTCTGTCTATTTCTCTCTCCATCTTCCTTGCTCTTTCAGTTTCAGTCTCACTCTCATTCTCTCTCACTCTGTCATTATCTTGCACTCTTTCTGTCTTTGTCATTCTCTCATTCTCTCTCTCCCCTCTCTCTCTCTCTCTCTTACTTGCTCCCACTAAGGATAAATCCACAGCAAGCAGGACTGCCTTACAACACTTCTGCACTACATAAGAGGGAAGGAGGGAGAGAGTGGGAGAAAGAGAGGTGGAGATGGAAAGGGTGTTGTGTATGAAGCAGGTTCAGTGCCCACCACAGCAACACAACAACAGCCATTATCCTTGGAACAATCCCCTTCATTACTCAAACTATGATCAATGGCTCTCAGCTTGAAGGGCTGTTTGGTAAACAGGAGCCTCCAGCTCAGTAGTGGCACTTGCCCATGGCGTGGACTGTGGTGGGGCAGATCTGTGCTGGGCTGTATCTGTGGTTGGGTGGATCTGTGGCAGGATGAGTCTGTGGCATGTTTTTTGCCCATGTGCCATACTTTTCACTTTAGTTCTAGGTCTGATAACCTCATATAGCTCACCGTGACAATGTGTTCACGTAAAACACAAGCTGACTATACTACTGTTACTCCAAATACACGTTCTATAAAATATATTGAATTATAGCAGGTATTTTGTTTCTTATTCCTGTTTATTTGTTTAATATCAGGTAGTTGTGCAGGTTTCTTTAGAGAACATCTGTCCTTCATATTTCTAAGGATATTCTGCAGAGTCACCTTTCCCAGATTGTTCCATGCACTGGTTATAAACTGGTTATAAATCCAATCATGTAAACCTGCACCAGTTTTTTTTTTCTCTGTAAAGCATTATTTTCTATAACAGTGAATTTGACAGGCATAACTCAGACCATGATGGCAGTCTGCAGGGCGCTTAGTCGGGCGTTCCAGTCTCTGCACGGTTCCCCAACAGAGCAGCCACACACAGTCTACATGCAGCTGGTTCAGAACACTCATTAATACGACTGTTGGCTCACTGTATATGAATTTTTGCTTGTTAGTTTACAGACTCCATAGCACAAGCATTGGTATTGCTTTAACCACCAACCCTTAGGTACCTGAGATCAGCAGTGCACCGCACTTTATCAGATCCATGCTAAGCAGTACTTTAACCTCCCTAGACTACAGAAAGGAGCTCTCAACCCTCTAAATCAGAGAGGAATATCAAGCATGTTTGTGATGCTGTAATGGCCCACTGATTGACAGAATTAGCTGTCGTTTCAGAGTTAGAGCAGTGTGAAATAGCTTATTACGGTGAGGGAGACCAGAGGGGCAGAGTGTGAAGCCACGTGCTGTTGTGTGATTTCAAGGTGAGATGGACCGGGGGACGTTGCTCGTCTGTCTCCTGCGGAGCACGGCTGCGTTACTGAGCCTCGTCAGCACCGTCACGCCCCAAGAGGAGGACGGGGGGAGAACGAGGGTGAAGGGAGTCGCACCGACACATTGAAATACAAAACCTCCCAGAGAGACGCAGATGTATTTAGGCAGGTCTAGGAAAAGGCACGTGTGCATGTATGGCTTGGATGGTGCTTGCTTATGTATGCACACACAAACACACACCCACACACACACCCACACACACACACACCCACCCACACACACCCACCCACCCACACACACACACCTACATGGCAACAATAGTTGTGAAGGCACACTGCTTTGCAGAATGATTCTCCACAAGCGAGGACAGGCATGAAATCGAATTTCCTGTCAGAGCTGAAACAGACGGACAGGCCGGCTTGAATGCAGAACAGCCTCTGTGCTTGTTGCGGGCGCCGTCCCCCCATCAGCCCGGGGTCAGGATGGCAAGGTCGAGGAGCACGGGGCCGTAGCGGTAATGATGGGGAACAGAGGTGAGCTGCATCTTAAACCGAGAATCTGTTCCCCACAGGCTTGCCCGGGCATGGCTGACTGGGCCTGCCCCTTTGCCCTGAGGGCCACCCACGGGCACTCAGGAGACAAAGCCCTACCACAGTGGTGTCTAGCAAGGGGATTAAGAGCGGTGAGAAAACACTGTGCTTGTGGCAGGGGAGAACAGCACAAGAACAAGGACAGAGAATGGGAACAGGTGGAGAGGAAACAATACTAACCTGTAAAACCCCAAACAAGAAATGAATATAACTTTTCAACACTAGGAACACGAGGAACTCTCATCCTAGTCAGATTCACATTTTGTTGCAATCGATAGAGTCCTGCAGAGTCTGTGAACAACAGTACTCACAGTACAGCATACTAACTAATACTCATCTTCCACACAGCCATGCATCAAGAATTTGATATTTTGTGGCATATTAAAAAGTAACATCATACTAAATGTAGTACAAAAGTCTTTAATACAGATCCAAAAAAGATCAACTTTGAATGGTGATGATCTTTGGCTATTACAGATTCTCTTGGTGATTGTAACAGTCTGTGAACACGGGGATGCCTGTAGATACTGGTGGTGTAGGAGCAGTCTGGCTCTGAAACGTGTGTTTGCCACTGTGCACCAACTAGAGTAACTCAACAGCTTAGACGAGCAGGACTGGGTTATTGGAGAAGGAGATGTGGGCTGTGAGAGACACACACAGGTGAAGCTTAATGGAACGTGGCACAGTGGTGAAGACAAAAGCTTCATCTTACCATCAGAGCTGCCATCGACTTCAGTGGATTTCACAGACTTTAGGTCAATGCTAATAAAACTTTAATTCAGTTTATGAGAGAACGTAAAACACGGTGGAATAAATGTTGAGCTGGAGGAGAGCAAAGCAACATTAAAACTAGGAGGGATCAGGAAAAAAGGGATTTTCTTGAAGAAAAAGAGGAGAAAAAAAAAAATGCCCGGCAGCTTACACTGTGAACTCGTAACCCTGTGAAAGGCACTGTGCTTAGTCGTACAGACACTCGTGTGCTTCGCCAGTGAATAATAGCATTTAACCAGCAGTGACAGTCTGGGAGATGGATGGTGCCGGGGCCAGCAGACGCTCCAGTGACATTAGAGGAGCTGACGGAGCATGACGGCGGTTATGAGAGCCACCAGAAAGACGACGGGGAGCAGGGGCCTGCAGGAGAGAGTGATGGACAACAGAGATCGGGCTCAGGCCTCCGAGAGAACGGGGGCCTCCGCTGGCCGGACTGACTGATGATGTCTGGCTCTCGCCGCACGCCGGTGACCTCCGACCTCCAGCTGCATTGTGGGCAAATGGGGGTGCCGCCGTATTAAATCGTCGCTCACCGCTTGTACCCATGTGTCCTGCACATGAGGGTGGTACGGCTGTGTGCTGTGCACTGTCCACCATAAAGATGACTATTCACTGCTATGATTTGGCATAATTGTACAAAGTCACTTAATTTGCAGCTCTAATGTTTGTTCCATATTTGTCCATTCAAACATGATACAAGGAGATGACATTTTAACCATCTGAAAGTTATCAAACTGCTGTCAATAAACTGCTTCCAGAAAAAAGATCAAATTTGAAGTAATTATGAATTGTATTTTCTACAAGTAAATGTAAAATCCACCAGCGTAACCTTTAGGGTCGCTTCTGTTCCGTCATCCCTGCAGGACACACATCTTCAGGTGGATCAACACTGCACTCAGCCTCCACCGAAAGTCTATTCGTCACTTGCACTCTGGCCAGCAGGGCAGAAAGTGTCTCTCTGGTGTGAAATTAAATACGAGGGAACGGTTTGAAGAAACGATCACTTCAATGGAAATTCAATAAAAAGGCACTCAATCAGCAGGGCAGGACATAAAAGACCCAGCTGTCATTACGAGACATTAAAGGCGACGCGTCCGATACCGCTGGAACGGTTGTGTCAGTGATGAGCTGAACGTCTGCCCTCACCGAGGGCCTAAGGGGTGACCCAGGAGTTTTTGAGCCATGAATTACAACTTATTTCTTTTGGTCATAAAAGTGACCGCGGTCCATCCATCGGACACAGGTCATTACCTGGACCATCCATCGAAAGGAACATGTGTACCAACACAGTGATAAATGGCAAGGAAGAAGCACCTGGCTGAGAAGTGGTATTGACTGGAGAGGGGGGGGGGGGTCCAGTGGTTGATTAGGAACAGTTCCGGAGGCCAAAATTCATCCTTTCCTGTCCGGTCCATACAAAAACACTTTAGTGATGTTCTGTAGGAGAAGCCAGTCGAGCCTGCATCAGCAGTTCTCTAACCACGGTAACACCAGCAGAGCACCTGAAAGTGTTGGTGCAGGTCAGCTTTGATTCAGAGTATCGACACCTGACCACTCTTTGTCTGACTGTGGATCGCTGTATTATAAAAGGTGATCCATATTGACAGTGTGTTTATCTTCCATCAGAAGGCACATACACTAGACGGCCTTAAAAAAGGCCCATCATGTGGGAGTATTTTGCTGTTGAATGTGTGGAATTCAATAAAGGAAGAGAAACACTATGAACCAGAGACATGAACACGTGAGTCAGCGTCCGCTCTCTGGGGAAATATCTCACAACTGCTTAAAATGTACCAGAGAGATCAAGAGAGCAAAGACACACACTACTCAGGTACACACACACACACACACACCACATTCTTTTTAATACATTTTGCTTTTACTGATATAGTTTCAGTAATTGAAAAAAAAATGCGTGTCTCATTCGTTTGTCTAAGGATCTTTTAGTAACTTTTGTCCCTTTTTATTTTAGCAACAGATATTTACCTTATCAGCCAATCAGGAGGCAGAACCAGCTCTGACCTGCTCATGCTGAAAATGAGGCATTTGGGCAGCATTGCAGTGTAATTGAACACAGCGCCTGCACTGACCAGGAAATGAACTTCAGTTTATACTCTGCGCAAACAGCCTAACCTCGGTTTCATTACTGGATGCACCATAGAGCATACGCTGAAAGTGCCGTCATGAAACCGTTAGTAATTATTTATCACCTTCCTTCGATCTGTTCCCTTTCCTGTAATGCCTGTTCTGTTTTCTGCACGCCATTGATGGTAGCAGCCCTTGCTTAACACAGGTAATCTGAAAAACCAACATTTCTAGCATTTACCTCTGCAGTGAAATATGCATGAGAGAGGGGCAGAGGCAGCACTGTAGCCCATGTCAGTCAATATGGTAATTAAATGACCAGTCTGAGCAACACACTCATCCTTCGTCAAAGGCTCCCCACAATCATTACAGAGCACAGGCTCACCTCTCTCACAACAAGCAAATCCTATTATACTGCCATCAATAATGTATGCTCACATTGTATTGAAATCCAATGTGATTCCTTATTCACACAAAAGGAGAGTGTTTCATGTACATCCACGTGTTCAGGTGACTGATGCAACCAACCTGGAAGCAAGTCAGATGACCTCTTACAGCTACCTGTTGCTACTACTCTGTGTGTGTGTGTGTGTGTGTGTGTGAGACTGATTGTACCTGAGTAGTGTCTGTCTTTGCTTTCTTGATCCCTCTGATATATTTACTCTATTACAGAATGTTTTTTTTCCTTTAATCAAACAATTGCAGGGAAACAAAGTAAAGGTGGAGTGGAGAATAACTCCCAGTGCTTTAGGAGTGAGAACTACAGCCATGTTTTCTTTGAAAAGCAATTTCAGCTGTCACTAGATAAATCAAGCCTCTAAGAGGTATGGCTGTGTGATAAAAGGAGAAACGTGAGGTGCTGCTCTATCTCCTGCTGACAATTGTTGTATAGTGCAGAAGCAAACATACAAAATTAACAAAGATAGGAACACACACACACACACACACACACACACACACACACACACACACACACACACACTTATCACAGAGAATTAAAGACTAGAAAAAGCAGATGCCTCCTTGAATACTAATGAAGATCAGCCTTTGGTGACCAATGCCTTTATTGTGTTTTTTTTTTTATATGGTCTGATGCAGCGTGTCACTACTGACCACACAGCGGTGCATACATACAACATACATAACACAGCAGTGCAGACATACAACACACATGACACAGCGGTGCATACATACAACACACATGACACAGCGGTGCATACATACAACACACATGACACAGCGGTGCATACATACAACACGCAACACAGCAGTGCATACAGCAGTGCTTACATGACACAGCAGTGCATACATACAACATACATGACACAGCAGTGCATACATACAACATACATGACACAGCAGTGCATACATACAACATACATAACACACCATGTCTGTAGCATGATAGGAAAACAATGGAAACTAAAAATAAGGATCAAGTCACCTTACTGTATTTTGTATAGTCTGCATTATTCTAGAGTGTGTGGTTGGTCCAGTACACATACTAATGGCAACATAAGATTATTAGATTAGGGTTAACCTTTTGAATTTTGTCATTGAATGAATAGCTACACCATTATTAATGTCCACAGAAGGATTTTTCCTCTAATTGAAGTAAGAGAATCCACTGATGTAATTGGATATTGCAGTCTCTTGACTACATTAGATACAGTCCTTGGGTCAGACACAGTAAAACCATCACCACCCCTACAATTATCTGAGACCACAGCAAAAAGGCACATTAAAAGTGTATTCTTACCATTAACTTTCATGTGCCACTCAATCATCTGTCAGTCATTTGTCATGTATGAATACCTAAACAGCACTAAACCATGCTTATTCCTTTTCAGCACCACCCAGTTTGGACAGCTCCTTCTATCGCTAGGGTTCACAACTCCATATGTATTAAAAATGACATTTGAATGATGAGAACTGGGGATCTCATGTTTAACCCTGAAACGCACAAGCTGTGTTCAGGCAAAATACAATCACACAGTGTGAAAACAACATTGTTTAAGTAACACTGATGCCACATGATAATAAACGTGACTCAAATTAAAGCTGAGAGTTCAGCACTTGATTTTACCATTCGTTTCCTCATCTCTTCTCTACTTGAACATTTGTGTTATTAACCCTTTGGGGATTGATTGCATTATGCAAAATGTCCAGAACACCAAAAATTTGATCATTTAGATAATTCTACCATCACATCAGTATATCAAAGTTAAAAAGCTATTGCTAATAAACCGTGATAATCACTAATAATTGTTAAAAAAAAAACATAAAAAGAATGAAGTGTAGCACTCCCATGGGGAGAGATGAACTGTCTGCTCTTTTTATGGATGTAGGCCCAGACGTGAGGAATCCTAGAATATAGGCATGCATTACTCAAACACATCTGACCAAAATCAATGACAAATCAATTTAGTCAAACAATGAATTGGGGAGGAGGTGGGTATGTGCTGACCACAGGTCTTCCTATACACCTTGCCAGACAGACACAGAGAAAGGCAGAGAAAGAGAGAGAGAGAGAACCTCCTTGTCTGAAACCGTGGCATATGATAAGTAGGATACATAAAGAACTAGTTTATTCACAGTTTCTTACAAGTATCTGCTATAGAAAACATGTAAAACAAACAAACAAATAAACAAAAATCGGCAAATTGTTGTTAGTTGTATTGATCCTTTGATTCTGTTACTGAACTCTTAAAAGTTCCAATATTCTAAAAAGCAATATCAGCACCAAGCGCAGAGACTCTAAATCAGTCTCTATATACCAGTCATTACGTCCTACAGTCTTCTAAAGCCCCACAGTAGACAATACCGCCGGTCGCAGATGTTGCTCTAGCATTTAGCAGTGTATTTAACAAACAAAGCAGAGATTAGTACTCGGGTTTTAAACTTTTCTCATGACACCCTCCGATTCTAAGGCAGTTCTCCAAAACTGCCAAAAATTCTAAAATGAATGTCCGCATGCGTAGTTAACATTTAAAGCGCATAAGAAACTCACCTAATTCGCGCACGGGCTTCTATTTCAACGTCCTGTCACTCGGCTCTCTCGAGCGAACGCTCTTCCATGCTTGTTGAATCTCTCTGCAACTGTCCCGTGTGCCGGCACCAATACCTGTGCGCTATACGCACTGGATAACGCACAGTCCGAAAAGCAAGAAGCCACAGTCAAATCTGCAGAGGCGGTTCAGATTCGTAAAGTGCTTTTTTAATTCAAAGAAAATCTCAACGCCAATGGTGGGGTCCTCGCTAAAGAATCTAATCCCCCCGAAGATGGGAATTCAGACTGGTTATCTGTACAATAATGCAGACAGCGCGCGGATAGGAATACAAATCGCTCAGCGCGCTTCTCCTGCGGCATGCCGTCACGGTCCTCCGGGTCCTAAAGCTGCGCTAAGGAAATTTTCCCTGCAGTTCCAGTCCGACGCTCACAGCGCTCGTTGCCGGCTAATGCTGCTACAATTAGGGAGCTATATGATAAACCGATAGATTTAACGATTTGTTCGAAATCCTTTTTTTTATCGCTTTCAAACTATATTGATTTAAAAAAAAAAAACTCCGCCACAACCTACTTCATCTCACAATCAGTTATGTGCAACAGTTACCTGAGATATGAGAAAAAAAAGGCATATTTCTCGATAATCAATCTGGGTCTGTCCATTCAGAACATAAAAAACAGACATAAGAAGACCTTATGCTATTCTTACAACGTACATATTTAAAATAATAATGAAACAAAGTTTTAATGAACTATGAACAGGAGCACATTCTATGTTGACCAATTTCTTTTCAGTAAAAGCAAAACAGAGCATCAGGGAGGCATCTGTCTGTTACCATAGCAATCAGCTGCAGCTTGGGTGCAGGCTGTCCCTCTATGGGAGATGCCCTGCCTTCTCTGAGCAAAGCCCAAATGTCTTGTTTCCATTTGACACAGACACAGGAGGCTCGCCACCTGTGGACACCAGGCTGGTCCTGATTATGGTTGACAGCATCACAATGGCTTGCAGACAAACATGCCAAGCTTCTTGAATTCCTGTGAGGCATATGAAGCATATACAATGTGGGCGGGGGGGGGGCGCCCCGGGCGGGGGGCCCGCGCGGCCCGGGGGGGGGGGGGGGGGGGGGGGGGGGGGGGGGGGGGG
>JAOYMR010000014.1:6572057-6625486 GCA_025802075.1 Tenebrosternarchus preto | reverse complement strand
TAGCTCTGTTTTACTAGCTCTGTTTTACTAGCTCTGTTTTACTAGCTCTGTTTTACTAGCTCTGTTTTACTAGCTCTAAACCTTTGTTGTTAGCTATTTGTTTTGCGCATTCACACTAATTTGCAATCTTTGAGATTTTCAAAATTTTCAATTTGTTTAAAGTGCACTTAAAATTATTTTAAAACTTCATAGTTTCCCCACTTGCAATTTTTTTTTATAAGGGTGACTGGTTACAAAGGGAAAACGTCCCATTATAATTATTAGAAATTATTATAATTATCAGAAATTATAATAATTATCAGAAATAATTATAATTATTAGACAATCTGTCTTTGTCTTCACTGCTGAGTCATTTATGGATCAGTTCCATGTACCCCTGCATGTTCTTCACTTAGCTTACATGCTAAAGCTACCTTACATCTCAGCAGTATGGTTTTGGTTCCATGTCACACTCAAATCGAATCGAATCATGAGCTGAGTGCTTGTTTTCTGCTTCTAAGAAAACGTATCTAGGCTAGTTTGCTGTATTAAGACACACTCTACAATTGAAGCCCATCGATCATTTTAAAAGACTTGCTGAGTGGTGAGATCACTTTGGTTTTAACCCTTTAATATCTCAAGTTTTCTAAAGACATTTGATGTGCTATTTGTGTATTATTATTGCTTTAAAAGCATATGGTAACAAATAAAAAGTATCAAATTAATACAGGCAACTGGACCGCTTCAGTGGTTCTGCTGCTCAGTGAGAAACGAAGGGCAGTAGGACTGAATACCGTCGGAGTGGTGGTGCACGGCTTGGTAAACAGAGCCCGGCGTCTGCAGATCTGCCTTGGGAAAGCTCTCGCAGGCCATTCTGGGGCCTAACCTTTACCTGCAGGGTACTATACGTCCTTCATTAGCCCTGGAGGCGAGGCGAGCCTCTCCGATAACATCCTTGTTGTTCGGTCTCTCCGAGACTGACAGCTGCACAAAATGCCCCGCCGCCTGGAGGGCTGGGCAAACAAACAGCCCCACAGTGCCCCTACAGAGGGTCGGCTGCAAACATCCTTTATGCTCAGAGCAGCCAGCCAGCCGGGGCCTTTGAAGAACTTGGCTGTTTCTTCCCTTTTTGTGTTCATTTATTATTTGGTTTCCATCTTCAATACACCACTTTGAAAAGGTTTTATTTAGGCAAAGCACTAAGGTATTGGCTGCCATTGTTGTTAGGGAAAATATTCAAACATGGCTTCATTTGCATTGGCGCGATTGGATCCAGGATAACAGCATGACTGCAATATCGCTCATTTGGGGTAAATGAAAAGGTCCCGTCTCCTCAACAAACAGATGTGAAAGGTCCTGTCTCCTCAACAAACAGATGTGAAAGGTCCTGTCTGCTCAACAAACAGATGTGAAAGCTGTGATTCCCACAAGTAGGAATGAATTACAATAGCACTTTCAATCAACTGTCAGTATATCCGTTGGAAAGAACAGGTCTTCAAATTAATGGCTTTTTGAGCAGGACTGCATTGATCTAAAACACAAAAGTTAGAATCCAAAATTATACCCTTCTTGTCCACATGAATTTTGATACTTTCTTTGAACAGGTCAGTGCTGAGAGAACCCGTTCTTCAGTCATCTAGCGTTAGTGGGTCTCCTTAGAAAACAATGATTCATAAAATGGTAGGATAAGGATTCATGAGCTGCGGTTTGGCCACGCCTCCACACTTCTCCACACCAGTGATCCTCATTCACCTCTGCTCTCCTGATGTGCATGTCCCTGCCTTTAATTTTGCTCATAAATCTTCTCCCCCTCCCCTCTCTCCCAGCCCCTCCCTTTCCCCTACACGGTCCTCAAATGCACTGCCGAGCTCATGATTGCAGAAGAATCAGAACCAGAGGCCAAAGAATGGAACGTGTGTGTGTGTGTGTGTATGTGAGAGAGAGAGAGAGAGAGAGAGGGGATGAAGAGGGCTAGAGTGAACATGCAAGAGTCTCATGCAAATTCACACACAATAGGGTACATGGATGGAAGTCGCAGGAAAAATCATTGATGGTCGTTTTTAATAGTTATTACAAAATCTTGATGAATAAGTCCTACATAACTCCAGGAAGAGAGAGAGAGAGAGAGAGAGAGAGAGAGAGAGAGAGAGAGAGAGAGAGAGAAACAGAGAGAGACTCAAATTATGCATTATACACTACACCACAGCTCTTATCTTTGAATAATCTGTCAGAATATCGGCTCTTCCCCTTGCTTGACAGTTTGAGATGCTGCACAAGTGTGGTCAGGCTAATAACAAAAAAAGAAGAAACTTGAAAAATGACAACATTTCATCTTGAGAATCATTATGTCCTAGGGTTATTGTTATTGTTATTGCCAAGTACGTACAGTCACCTAAAAGAAAGGTCTTCTAAAAGAACAAATCTCCTACATGTGAACTATATTATTAACGAAATAAAATACACATTGTGAGGGAAAATGGAGATCCACTTATACCACCTTCTTAAGAACCTGCAGTGGAACTTGAACCCATCTGCAGCGTCACGGCAGGCGTGCGCCCAGGTGGCTCTGCAGCGTCACGGAAGGCGTGCGCCCAGGTGGCTCTGCAGCAGCGTCACGGCAGGCGTGCGCCCAGGTGGCTCTGCAGCGTCACGGAAGGCGTGCGCCCAGGTGGCTCTGTTGGTTATTGCTGTCCCTCACAACCTTCAGCTCAGTGTAGAACATCACATCAGAGAAGCTGCACCATAATTGGACCACAGCCAATTAGTCAATCAGATCCATTGCAAATTACCCCATTTGCCATTGAATCACTATGCTGACCTTTTCCCTTCACCTGCTGGGCGGCTTTCACATGTACGTGCTACAACTCACCAAGACAATTAAATCTCTGCCAGACAAGAGACAATCGATGTTTAAAACTGAAAAAAACATTATTGAGCCGAGACCCAAGCCAAGCAACACTGTGTATTGAACAAACCAGTGTAATGAACACATTCATATAATTTATTTGCAATCTCAGAAATGTATTGCAAAGCAACGCTTTGACTCCTAAGCTGTGCACAATAGAGGCACAAAATCCTAATATACAGTTCAGGTGCTCATCATCAGGACTTGTTCAGTGGGATCAATTGTGTTAGATCATTAAAGTCCATAGAACAACACAGCTCCAGTAGCAGAATGGAGAATCTTCATTTACACAGTCCAGCATCAATCAGGTTTGTGCGTGGGTCTGTATCTCAAGAACTACGGACACATTTTCTACCAATCTACCATGGACAAAGTAGGCATTCCAATACACACACAGGCTGCTTGTTTTTCCTGCTGGTTTTTTAATTGTACTGAATTACTGAATAAATTTCATTATAGTGTAAACACTAAACTATGGTAGATAAGATAAGACTTTATTGACCCAGAAGGAAATTGCTGGTTGGCAGCACATAACATCCAGCTAGTGCAGTAAATGATCACTTCAGAACAGCTGTGTGCTGGGAGGTAGGCTAGTACCTGTCCAACACATCTGCCAAACGTGAACCCCCACAGACAAAGTGGCTCCAGCACTCCTCACACCTCAGGTGGATTTGGGAAGAGGATGTGGTTGTTACATGAGCACCAGCAGGACCCGAGCTTCTCCTGGACCGCCGCTGTGGACCTGAGCTTCTCCTGGACCGTCGCTGTAGACCTGGGCTTCTCCTGGACCATCACTGTGGACGTGGAGACTCTGGCTTTATTAAAGCCACATCTAGCAGGTCTATGTGCTTCTGCTTTTTCTGCTCTAAAGGTTAGGGCCTTGCCAACTGATGCAACCATGCAGACTTGCTCATGTAAGAAGTCTCATATCAACCCTATTTTTGGCTTTCTCCAAACCCCCCCCCCCCCACACACACACACACCCATGACCCCCTCTCCATTACCTCAGAGCATGGAGCCCAGTGAAAAGGCTTTTGTTTTGTGCACAGCGTGCAGTACTTGGCAGCTCTCGTTTGATCACATTTCAAGTGAACTCGCAGGGTTTTTCGCCAGGAGCCCACGTCCTTGTGGACCCTCTTTGTGAGTCTGGTAAAACAGCTGAACTAACTGTGCACGAGGGTGACTGAGCGCCGGCTTGCCCAGGGAGACTCTTCCTGTGCTCTGCCTGCGTAACCACCTGAGCCCCTTCTGGCTACACCTGCCCGTCTCCCTGGACTTTAGCTACCCATAATTCCCTGCCTTTGCTAACAACACCTGACTTCACACCACATTGTGCTTTCTGTGTGCATTCACTGCTCACCAACGATGTTGTCTACTGCACATTTGTAACATTACAAATGTCTGCAATGCAACACCACACCTTTTGGACTCTTGGGTAAAATGGCCTGGCACATACTAGGAACCTTGAACAAATGAGTCTGGATTCCAGCCAGTAACATCTGGAGCCAGTACAGTCCTGCCAAGAGAGAGAGGCCTCCCAGCTGTGGGGGGACTCCTGCAGCAAAGGCTTCAGAAGATGCAGCTACACCCGTTAATTTCCACCTGATTATGCATGAACATCACATGTTATTGCTTCTGCTAAAAGGTGTAGCTTAGTCACAGTGGTCCTCCAAATCCTTTCAATTACACATAATAACAATTCCAACACAGCCCTGCTACACAGAGAGGCCATTCAAGGACTGCACACAGTGGCCCCAAAACTGGATGTATAAAAGAGTATAAAGCAAAAACATCTAAAATTACCTTCAACGGAGGAGATGGAGATTCTTGATACTTAATTGTGTTTTAATGAGCACCCATATCTATATCTGTCAAACCTCACAATTAAACAACATTAGCAACAATCTGCCCCAGTGCAAGGACACCCCACACTAAACCACACATGCAATTATACGTATGTAAGTATGCATATGATAAAGCTAGTGCTCCCAGAAACAACGATCTACTCACTGATTTGCATGAATGCCATCTCAGCATTTTTGGTCTTTGCACAGAAGGTTGAGAAACAATTTAGATCAGGGGAAAATGCCTTTGGCAGCTGATTCAATTTAATATGTAAAGCACAATTTCCAACAGCATTTTAAAATAGTGTTTAAAATAAACAGTGTCTGTGTTTGAATTAAAGGCGAAAAGGCACTTCAGTTTAATCAGTGCACATATAAACCTTAGGACTTGGACAGACATTCCACCAGAAAGTGCTAATGGAAGGTACCACATATGAGCTGAGCAAAAAGCATCATACTTGTAGCTTGAGGCAATCAAATTGTGTCTTTTATCTGCTAAAAGTGACTATGCTACATAGTCCTCTACAGCACATGTGGCCTGGCCTGGGGGGGGGGCTTTCCACCTGTGTTGTGTGAAGGAGGAGTTAGTTTGTCACAAAATGCCTGCAATTTATAAGACATTCAGCCTTTTAGAGCATTCAGAATCTTCGGTCTGCAGTACTTGGCATAAACATCACATTGTACAGATGCTTATGCAAATGGAAACCTTTTATTCAATGACATTTGTCAGAGTGCTTTAATCTGATAGTTTAAGTAAATATTTGAAAACGTGTTTATAGACTTCATAGTGAGGGATTTTTTTGAAATAATGCTTTCTATGCATTACTTTATAAACATTACTTTATATACAATAGTCCTACTAATTTCTTGAGTCTGCTGTGTGCAGGATGGAGAGCACTTCTCTGCTCCCACAGCTTCAACACAATTTCATATATATGTAAAGTATGTGCATACATGTATGCAGAACCATGAAACACACGTGAAACACACATGAAACACACACACACTCCAATATGCTGCTCTGTGCCTGGCCCACAGCATGAGATCTCTGCACACACACTCACACCCACATGCACATGAATTCACTTACACACACACACAGCATCTGCTAAGACAGCTGGCTGCAGAGCCTGCCTGTGTCCACACATCCGTAGCAGGGATTAGTGTGAGTCACGCAGTGCCCTGGGTCTGAGCGCCCAAACGGCCCTCCCTCCTGTGTTTGGTCCCTGGGGGACTGTTCCCTCCCCATCCCCTGTACCAGGAGCTGCTGACGGTGCCCCTACTCTCCAACTCACTTCAGTCCTCCTGCACACATTCAGATCAGTCAGACTAGATAATGAGTGCTAAATGGAAGTGGATTTACAGCAATAAAAAGTCCTCACATCACTCTGCCTGTCAGCATCCTACATCTCTGTGAGCTTCTGAGGAGAACAAGACCCAGAGTTTACAAGACATCCCAAAACAGTACAGAAGGTCTCCACAAGATAAACGTAGCACTGTGGGTCGGCTTTTGGTTTCCACAGGCAAACTTGCAAAAAGCATTCAAGAGAATAAAGGGGCATCTGGGCCTCCAAGATCCACCAGACTACAAGATCTCTGAGCTAAAAAGGCAGCAGCCTGAGGGCTAGGTAAAACAGGCTAATGTGGTTCTACCCAAATAATCCCCAAAATATTTTTCAGTCAGGTATTCATAGTCAGTTTAAGTAATACAAAAGTAATGCACCTCCGGTCTCACTTGAAGAAAACATGGTTCATCATTGCCCTCTTCTGGTATCTTTTGTCAAAATTGTATTGAATTGTTCAGTGACACAGTAATGGGAGTGGTCATGTGTAATAATGTGTTTAATATGATATGCAGATATTCTACTGAGTCAACAGATTATAAAGATTTTTGTTGATGTATTAGTTGTCTTTTTTTTTTTAATGAAAATGTTCACAAAAATTCAAGGTTTACACAAAACTCTCACCCTCTAGTATGAAGAGTGCTCTGCTGAAACGGACCTGTACTGAACAGGTTTGGTATATGCCCGTATGAATAAACCTCTGGAAGTTTTAATGTTAATGTTATGAATGCAAGTTAAAAAAATTCAAAATAAAAACAGTGTTTTTAGGATGAACCCGATGTGTGTAATGAACCCCTTGGTGTAAAGTAAAATGACAAAAGTGAATCTGAATGATGTTTGTCTCCATTTCTTCTACTTATTTTCTATTTTCTTTGTTACTATTAAATGTGTGTCATAAATTTGATCATTTTGTTGCAGCTTTAACTGAACGAGACCAAGGCAAACAACATCGGAGAGCATCAACTGTGAAGGTACATTAGTACACTGTTCTATAGTGAAACCTCAGCCAATGGGAGGATGAATTCATAAGAACCCAGGAAAGTGATGCGGGTGCTGATAGTGGTTCTATTCCTAACCCACAACGCAGTATCAGTGCAGAACATCTCAAGGTACTCAGAGTGGAACATCTGCTCCATTTCCATTGCTGATTGCACTTGGGCCCATCCACAATATTCCAACTTTGAATGTTTCTCTGCTTTTGTTGATCCACCCATGTCCGTATCAAAGTGAGTCAATACGTTAAAATACTGACAAGAGGCCCATCTCAGATGTTCAATGAGAAACAAATTTTTTGCGTTCTCGTTATTCCAAAAGGTCAGTCGATTCTGCTCTCAAACCAACTTCACTTCTATAGCCCAACCCTAATGGTGGGCAAAGTGGACAAATTCAAGGCTGGACTGTGCATGTGATCAACAAGGATCTTTTGCCGGCAGCTTTGCTACTTGTTCAGCTGTCAAACAGCTGTGATGGTTTGTATTCTTCTCTTCCACACCCCATGTGAAGGGCCTTGATAGGAAACACTTAACACACAGTAAGAGGTTAAAGTGTGTGTTTGTGTGTGTGTGTGTGTGTGTGCGTGCACGTGTGTGTATCTACGCCTGTGTGTATGTGCCAGGCAGAAGATTTCTTGCTGGACAAGAAGTGAGAAGTGATTAATGGATCCCATCTGAATCTTTAATCATGGTGGAGGAGATCATTTGTGTCTAATGAATAGATGCACATAAACATCCCTCAGAAAGGACAAGCAGGAGGGCAACTGCATATTAGCAGAGAGCACAGTAAAATACAAAGGGATGCAGGAAAGGACAATCTGTGCTCTTGCTGGTTAAAAACGTATAGTGCCACTGGGACAAAGTGAATATGAGAGACTTTTATCCTCAGGACTATATGTTAATTGAATGCTATAAAACCTTGATTATTAAAGCAAATAGTCAAAGCCACAAGGAGCGTTGGGTAAGAGAGAGGGTGCATAAACATTCGTATCCGGAGGGCTCGGCTGTGCATCGTTCCTCCTCTTTTATGCCTGGTGTGTTTCCAGTCCCTCTTGGCCCTTGCATTCATCTCTCGGTTCTGACAATAAATCATCATCAACATTTGATTTTACGCCTTTCATTAAACTCTCACATTTATAAGCAATTAGGGTGGGTCTCCCAGGACCGTCTGTTCCCCTACAGGGATCAGAGCATCACAGCCTAACCAATACCAGAATGATAATGAAGAGATTTGTACACAAATAAAAGTCTGCATTTCTCTTGCATAGACACCAAACAAACTCCAAAAGCAGAATTAGCTTTGAGAATCGAACAAGGCCCGAGCTGAAAAATACACTGTAAAACACACGATACAGTAGTCATGAAGCAGGACTCACGCATTTATTGCAGACACATTTGAGCAAGAGAGATGAAGAACTGGAGAGCAATTAGGACAATGAGACTTCAGTGCCCCAGTACAACAAAATCCCCAGAGACAGGTACCTCAGTCACTCCAGGATGTGTTTTGAGAAGGAGGGACTGGCAGCTCCCTCTAGAGTCAGTGATGGAAAGACAGCAGCCACCCGAGTCTTCCATCAGCGGGCCATCCGCCAAGTCCAGAACTCCAAACCGCCAGTCAAAATCTCATATTGTTGGTGTGCCGTGAGGAACACAAAAGGTCCAGATGTGACACCATCGGTCAGATGAGAAGATTAAAAGCACCTGGACCACAAACCAGCATTTAACGGCATTGTTGAACATGGTCGTCCCACAAAACAGTCAGTCAGTATGGCTCTGGCATGGTGTAAACGATCATTTGCATAGCTTTATCTGTTTAAACTGCAACCATGCACAGCTTCTGACGCTCAGTGCAACAAGGGGCTTTGAGACAAATGTCAGCCAAGCACAAAAAAAATAAAAAAAGTGAAAGGAGTTAGCAATTTATGTCGCTCTACTTGCTGCTTCACTGCCACATTCTGCATATTCCTTATCCCACTATGGCTACGACAGGCCCTATGAATACGCATCATGTTTGAGGGATTATAACGCCCCACTGGGGAGTGCCCCTGGGGAGTGCCCCTGGGGAGTGCCCCTGCTCCGCGCGGGTCGAAACCCCTAATAATGTGGGGGCCTCCTGCTTACATTGGCCTGTGATTAATCACACCACCAGGAGCTGTGTCCAACAGCTACACTAAACTTCTCTAGATGGAGTCTAAACTGAGTCTTGAGAAATCAAACCACGAGGAGCTCAAACAACTTTGAGGGAGATGGTTTTGTTGTTCACTTGAGTGCCAGCACTGCAAAATCACTTCCATCTAAAACCCCTGATGTTTGATGTTCAAAAAACATTATATTGATTATACTGCTTCTACTGAAAACGTAACACAACAAAATGGGCATACACCAGTGGACACTTCTGTGATTTGGATGCGATATGCTTGTGTGTACATTTTTAGAGTAACTTGAGTTTCACTGAGGAGGTGAAACCTCTCAAACAGACACTCTACAAATCAACAATCAATAATACAAATCAATAATAATTCAGCATGTGATTCAACTAGTACAATGGCTGGTGCCAGGAATTGCTTTCTTTTCTAACAGCAGCTGTGGTAAAGGCTGAAAGCTCACCGCAGTAATCAAATAATAGATTTTTTAGTTGGGCTTGTGTACCCACAGCCATTTTAAAAAGAACAGCTCAGTAAATTATATTACTATAAATATACTATATTACCCAGTCCTGCAGTAGTGGCACAAACTCTCCACTGCTGTCAGAACATATGATCTATACGTCTACCCATAAACCTATCCAGAGAATTTAAAAGCAAAACGAACAAAAAAAACCCAAAACCAAAAATTTTTTATAACAACAAAACCTACATGCAAGCAAAGAGGAGCTTTTCACACATCCATGTCCCTGCAATGAATTACAGAAACACAATAATACAGCTTGTTTTTGTACAATAAATAAATCAATCAATTAAATAAAATCTTTTACTTCCAATTTCTCATGACTAGAATCTCATATTAAAACATGGTTTGTTTGTAGTCCTTCAAGAAACATATCAGATGGAAGCAACATAACAGTATAAAGTTATTTAACAGGTTGACGTTACTTAACAAGAAACGTTTTTTAAAATGAGCCCAGATTGCTTTATGTTTCAGTCAATCCAAAGAAAGCTCATATAATTACTAACACAGTGCAGTAACCCCTGTCTACCAAACTGGACAGGATCATAACTGACATCTACTGAATAGATATAGCAGAATATAAATAAAACATTAGGAACATAACCTAACAATTCTATTATAATGTTTCTTTGACGAGGGATTTCTATGGGCAAAAAGACACAGTTCTATAAAAGATAGACTGCTGAAATAATCAAATCCTAGGTAAGTGGAAAACACACAAAGAGACAGGAAATGGAAATTTCTAATCTGCCGACTGTGTCAACTGAAAACACGGCATATTTACATGGGAATATATTTGCCTCTGGATCCACACATCATAGTATTTGAATATTAACTACTTGGAACATGGGGGAGGGATAATCCTGTTTGCTTTGTTTTATTGATTTGAATTTATAAATATTCATTAAGCTGGAATATTTACTCTAATATGTAAATTGAGACAACTCAGGACATGATCAGCATTCCATGTGCTTAAAGGAGTAAAGCAAACTATTACACCATCACAAGAACACACCACACGTAGTTGTTAACTTGATTCATTCATGAATTAACCATCTACAGCAGCACGTTCTGTAAACAATCATTTCTCCTGCATATCTATCAATGCAGCTAAATATTTGGCTGCTTGCACTGCATTAGCGCAGATCTATATCTGGCAATACTGTAACTTGTTTGTTCTTTCTTGCAATAAATTTTGAGATGCTGGTAATAAAAAGCAGTTGAAAAGCAACAATTACTAAGTTAATCAGTTTCATTTCACCTCTTTTGTAAGATCCTCATGCAAGAATTAAGCAAAGTGCAACAGAGCACTTGAGCTGTAGCCTTAAATCAGTTCAATGGTGGGTAAAGCTCTTGTGTACATGTGGCTGTGTAGCTGCACTAA
The DNA here is from genome assembly GCA_025802075.1 of Tenebrosternarchus preto. Lineage (NCBI taxonomy): Eukaryota > Metazoa > Chordata > Actinopteri > Gymnotiformes > Apteronotidae > Tenebrosternarchus > Tenebrosternarchus preto. The sequence goes on along the minus strand of JAOYMR010000014.1, from coordinate 6,614,372 downwards.
TGAAAAACACCACTTCTACATACCAGCCTTTTCTGCCGGTGCTCATCTCCACAACCTCACTGAAGGTCTACACTGAACAGTTATACAGTAGTATAGATGAGATGACTGAATCCTATCCAAATACAGTTGATTAGCCTAAATACTTTTTAGTTCCAGAAAATGACATAAGTAGGACATAGTGTTATATTATAAAGTTTATGTATTTAAATTTTACTAAATTCACACTTTAATGAGGAAAAGCAGACCAGTCCCAGTCCTTAAGCTCTGATGGGCGTTTCATAGTTAAACAGACATGCACAATCTGATCAAAAGTATATTGGCACCTGACCATCAAACATACGGTATGGATTTATTGGATATTCCATTCCAAAACCACAGGCACTAATATGGAGGTGCACTCATAGTTTGAAGGGTTGGCATTGTACGTAGTGACCTTGGGTTTGTTTTCTGCTGCTCAGCCATAGAAACCCTTTTCATAAATTGTGACGCTGTTGTTTCAACAGCTGTTACTGAAGTGAGTGATGCAGCTAAAGCCAGACAGTGTTTATTCACTCGGTAGTTCTAATGCTAAAGTGCTGCTGCTCCCAGATGCTTCAGTTGCACTAGAGGAACATTTTTTGTTGACCAGGGCAAATCTAGCGGTGCAGATTTTTCACCGACTGACATGTGGCAAAGTTGAAATCATATGACTGAACCACATTTGAAGTTACTAAACTCTTCAGTATAATCCATCCTGTTGCTGTTCATGAATCTATGTAGATTACCTGGTTGTGTGCTTGATTCCATGCCTGTTAGTAACGTCACGTGAGTTACTGAAAAGATGATGAGAATATGGCTTATGTTCTGAGATCCTGGCGCTAATTGCTATAGAATCTTAACACTGGGTCACATGTTTTCACCAAACGCTTGTTTGCTTGTTTGTTTGAACCAGTGAAACAAACCAGAGTAGAAAACATATCTAGGATGGAAGAAGTAACCAAACCAAGGAGGACAAGGGAACTTTTCTTAGTTCATTTCTAGAAAATATCATGACATCTGTAGATATCTGGAAATATCAGAAGGAAACAAGCACTTTTCAGGATTTGTAGAAAAGTGACTGTACCATCACCAGGCCACCCACTCACACAAAGCATAACCCAGCCTGATGTACTTACCTCTGGAGATCACCATGGGGTGAAACACCACTGGTGGGATTCCCTTCTTGAGCTGACTGGATCCACAGCAAACCTAGAGGTGAGGAGCTCAGTGGAAGATAACCTGTGAGAAAGAGAAGTAGTTTTAATTAAAACTAGTTGGTTGTATAAGTACCAGTATAAAGATAACAAACACCCATGTAAACATGATAATAGAATGTTATGCACTGAAGTGCTTATTTGAACACTGCCTATAATACTGATTGTGATTGTTTCTTGCACCCATACTCCATGTTGGTATGCCCCATTCTAATTAGGGGAGGAGCTTAGAGTATATACACAGAGACCAGCGACAAACTGGAAGAGACCAGCTGTGGAGAACGCAGGTAGAAATGCTGGTGATGGATGGTGTGACTTTGAGGTTTCCTTACATTTCTCTTTTATTGACTGCCTGAGGAAACTAGTAGGAGTTATTACTTGAAGTTTTTAATCCACAAAGTGTGTTGCACTCCCCCCCCACTTGTAAATAAACCACTTTTGCACTAGAATTCTCTGGAGGAGTTTAACTCCTCCTTTGGGAGAGTCCACATTACTCCTTTCCTGCTTCCAACCACATAACATGCAGTCAGGACCTTCTATTCACAGAAGTAACACAAAAGTGGATGGAAAAAATTATACAAACATTTTAAACATAGTAAACATAGTAAAACCAATAAAACCCAATTCATATGGGGTAGTTTGCATGTTATTGGTTACTATTTCTCTCTAATGGTAGTACTAATCAAAACTGCTCATTAGTATGACTGCAGGGACTCTGTCTATGTGCCTATGTGCCCTTTCTGGTGATATTTTGAAGGATTCTGTAATGAAAATCTATTAGCAAAATGACATGAAATCTGAACAGTGAAATTCATCATTTTCACTATAGGGGCTTGATTATATAGCAGTTTGGCTGTTCCTATCATTATGAAGAAGGGGCTACAGCGTTCGTACTAAAATATCACTGACTATGTTCATGCAATCCTGGCTTTGAATGATGACTACAAGTGAGACAGACATTGTAGTGTTCCAAACTGAAAAGCATTTTTAAAATGCAACCCTTCAATATATCTACATGCATCTAGTCTGATCTGGACAGGATAAAAACAGCACACAGATTGTTTCAGTAAGACAGAATTTGAGAGGTATGACTGGTTCATCACTACACTGCAGCATTACACACCACTTTTTTGTTTTGTTTTTTTCAGTATGCAGAAAGGGAACTTGCTTTATGCACCACAGCACATTCAAAGGCAATATTTCTTATAGGCTGTTTCTTGTCATCACATTATTGTGGGGCAATTAAGAAAAACAAACTGAGCAAATTCTGTATATTTATATTGTATATGTATTTACTGTATATTTATATTGTATATGTATTTACTGTATATTTTAACCTTGTTTAACTCCCTTAAATATACTGGGAAACTGACAAGGAAGCCAAAGAAAAATAATTTGTAACATTAAATTCTTGATTTTTGATTAGTGGCAAACATTTTTTGCAGGACTTTCACAATTTGGAATTCATACTTCATTTTATTACTTTGTATAATAGTAATAATGCACTGTCTAGTTCAAAGCTGGGAAGCTCAGCCACCTCAGATGTTTCAGCTTCTTTCCAAGGCATGATTACTGCCACCTGAGCTGAGAAATCCTACAAGGCAGCTGCATTATTGTCTTCACAGAGAAGAAGTGCAATGGTGTTTTTAAGGAGAATGTTATTTTATCAGCCTCCACAAGGTACCGAGATACTGTCTCACAGTCCAAACAGTGTTTTAAAAAGTGTTAACATGCAGTGTGTACAACCTACTTCAAGTCAAGGAAGGAGATCAGTGAAACAACATGCATTTGTAGTAGTAATTTAGTCTTCCATTCATTTCATCTTGGTTGTTCACACGATGTAAATCTAGGTTTTTGAAATAAGACACTCCTCAAAGAGACCACTGCACTGTTTTTCTAGGAAGAAGAATTCTGGGCAGGTTTTTAAACTGGACTATGAGAGGATATGCCAGTCTGGACACAATACAAGCACAGAACTTGCTGTCGCCTCCGAGGTGAAGTGATGGCAGAGGTGCTCTGGATCTGCCCATGAACTTTTCATCATTCTTAGAACCAAACTAAAGGGAAGATCAATAAAGGAATTCCAAAGACTTCATTGTCCAGTCACAAAGCCTGGATTAAACCCCTTTTATAAATAATAAATTATCAGGAGTGCTGCTTTGTTCCACATGGTACAAGGTGCTGGAGAGTCAAGGCTTTAGTGAGCAACAGAAAATGAGCCCTGAGATGTGCAGTTCCCCACTCCACATTCCTCATAGAGATGACCAAATCCTCAAAGCTCTTAGATTCCTCAGACAGAAACAGTGAGAACAGAACTGAAATAGGCAGGCAGGTTTGTTTGTTTTATTAATTCCTCAAAAGTGATATGGAGGGAGCTACCAATGATATTATCCCTGTATGACATTCCAGGTAGCTTATAAAACCTGCTGACTCCATTTGTGGTGAAGTCTTCAGCTGTCCTTGAGTGCTTAGTCTCAAGGACAGTTCTGATCTTGAAAAACCAAGAGAAAGGCCTTTGCACAACATGGAGGCTCCTGGTAGACATCACTGTAGCTAGGTTAGGCACATGGCTCAATAAATGGGTCGGGCCCAGAAAGGCATTAGCAAGAGCACCAGAGGAGCGAAACGTCAACTACTGGTGGACCAGTCACTCAAGATTGTGAAACAAGACAGACCAACCTGTGCACCCCCTGAATTGACTACAAAAAAGCCTATGATTCAATGACCCACACATTTCCAAGAGTGGTTATGGATACCAGCTACAGAATGGAGCAGCCATCAGCCACCTCCTCTACATGGATGACATCAAGCTGTATGCCAGAAGTGAAGAAGACATTGAATCCATCTCACCAGCAGTGATCGTTTGGACTGGATAAATGTGGGTGGTAACAGGCAAGTGGAAATCATGAAGAGACCACAAGGAAAGCAGCCACAGGCAAATACCTACAAAGAGTGAGGCAAGTCCTGAAAAGTCATCTTAGCGAGAAGACCCAGATCCAGATAATTAACACCTACACACTACCAGTGATCAGATAAGCTGTGACCAAGTGAAGCGTCGTGTGTCAGAAGTGAACGATCGCAGTTCGCCTACATTTCCGACAGACTGGCCCGTCCACACGTTTAGTTCACGACCTTCTGAGTTTATTGAAATTACTGTTGACACCATGGATTTTATTTTTAAGGTTGGGTTTAACAAGGAAAGGGCTCTGGGCTGCAGTTGTGTAACAGGGAAAGGGCTCTGGGCTGCAGTGGTTTGTTTGATCTCTGGCATGATTATTTCATGGCAGCACAAAAACAAGTCCTAAATACAAGATCGATAGAGGCTGGGCTCTATAACACCAGGCAGGACCCCAGATGCAGGCTACACAAAGATACCCCTGAGACAATCCAGCACATAACAGCGAGGGTGCAAGATGTTACACAGAGCCTACATGGAATGCCATAACCAAACAGCAGAAGAGGATAAATAAAAAAATTTAAAAAATACATCATATAGCTTTCACAATGCCACTCTTTTCACAACTGCCACTCTAGCTGCCACCCTAGCTGCCACTGACTTGCTGGCTGCTGCCTATCAAATTATCAAACTGTATCTTCTAGCCAAGAGTAAAATATTTGGATGTAACAATTAATGAGAAAAATATCTATTTCTGCTTTTCTGGCATATAAGCAATTGAATGCAAGAAACAAACTATTAAAATATACTTGGCCTGTATCCAGACTAATATGGCATGACACTGATAAATGTTTTTACCATTCTTTTTTACCATTTAAAAAATTTTACTATTTATTTAATTGCATTTCCAGACATTTTTAAACCATTTAGATGTTATTTCTAGGAGAAAAGCTTCTTCCTAGTCTAATGAATTATGTGCAATGTATTTATTATATTTGGTTAGAAATATCTTAGCAGTTGTTTTTTGTGAGTGTATGAAAGTGGCATCTCTCTGATAACTCATTTCACCCTCAAATGTTCTACTGATGCTTTCAGTTTTGTAATTTTTTTACATCAGCTAAATGTAATCAGTATTTTCCTTCCTGGATTACTACAACACAACACAAAAGCTGACTGACTGGGCATGAATTCTTCTTGATTTTTTTTTTTATTATTAAATCAGTGCAAGGGGACAAAATAAACAGACATTAACTTTTTATTTTGCTCAGTGACACATTAATATACATGTATATACAGTACATGACATCTAATTTACATTAAGAAATTCCAGACAAGCAAAAAAACCCAAACAAACCCAAAAAAAAAAAAAGAGAGAGAAGCAACTCTCTTGCACCAGTCTTTAATTGAACTAAAAAGCATTCTTACAGGCTAGGTAAACATTAACACTTGAATAATATCTGCATATGTGTAATAAAATCTCCTACCATAACATTCAATTCCATACAAATCACAGATGGTTTTATTATGCATAGAGGACTATGAATTTTAGAGGCCGGTTGGGTAGGTTACCTTTGCCATGGTCATTAGTTCCTGGGTTCTTGAGAATATTTTCCTGCAATGGATCAGTCACAAGCAGCTTACATTAAAACTCCTTTAATAAGGTACAATACACAGATATTATTCCATGTTGTTACCAGTCTGTTTTTTGGCTATCACATTAGGTGATTTAGTTCTACAGTTCTCTAAAGCATAATCAGAATGAAGACCCTTACAGTATATACACACAAAATGCAGTGACACAATCACAAACAGTTTTCTAGTAGTGCGACTGTAGTGTGAATAACTCCATGACAAGGTGATTACATGAACAGGAAACAGTTCCTTCCATACATTTTTTTTTTTAGATACAGGCTTCAAGTCTCCATTTCCTCACTACAGCAGCTGAGCCAATTCCTAACATTCCTCCAAATGCCAGCTGGGAGTGTAAACACAAAACAGGGCCTCTTTTGGAGGAGTACAGTAAACACAAACGGGCAGATAGCATTTCAAAGAAATATGCTACTGGATAAGGGTGCATTCTGCTACTTTTAATATATTAGTTTCAATATATACAATAACATTTAGTGAATAATTAGAGAGCATGATATTTGTGAATGGTTGTTAATAGTTTTTATAACCTGCCAAGGCAAGAAATGGTGCACTATATTACAATGTGTGAAAAGAGGGGAAATAATAACAGCCAAGAGTATATATGTACAAGACTATGACTTTCACATGGCTTTTCAAAGTGTCTGAGAAATGTCAATTCTTTTTGATCACACACTGACTGGAAGAAAATAAAAAAAAAAAAAAAAAAAAAAAAAACAACAACAACAAAAATAAAACGCCACTCCTGTTTAAGCCATGGGCCTTTCAATATTGTACAATGGCAGAGTCAGAGCGAAGACAAAGCAGAGTGCGCCCTCTACCTGTGCGGCATCATATCTGCAGAAAACTGAAATGTCTGGACCCCTTACGCATGTCAGCATTGCCGGATGTTTGGTTTTTTTATACATATTCCTACACACTCAGTGAACGACTGGACTGATCCAAAATGCCATACCTCAGAGCCCAACATTCGATACTTAGGAGAGAAGAATAAAGTTTCTCCTCTGCCAGAAACCACATAGTGGTGAGACCTCACATGTTCAAAAACAGAATCCCCACCAAACAGGGAAAATTAAAGACAACATTCCAGAGACCACAATTTAAGCTAAATAAAAAAAATAAAAAAAAATTGTGAACACATTGTAAGTCCCTAATGCCCATCTACGGTAGTGAAATATCCAGGGCTCACTACTGAGCCTGTTCCTTTTGGAAGACTACGATACTTTAATGCTATTTCAGGAAAGAAATAAATAATCTGCTTAAATAATTCTAGTCTGCCAAAACCATCAAAACATGAAAATAACAACTCATAAAGCCGACATGGTCAAATCAACACGTGATCCGATGCGTCAGGTACAGAGCGATTTACAGACTACAGTCTTAATTCTGATAGAGGGGTCAAAGTAACGCACTGTGCAGGTCTCGCTTTGTTACTGATACACCACACAAAACGTGTGATGATCTGAAGGTACAAGCTTTAATGACATGTACACACAGAACTAAAGAAAACCCAACAACTCCCCCTCAAATCTCTGCTTAGTGTCTATAAGTTCTCAATTCTCAAAGTAAAGTCAGTCAATAGCAGTGTTACAGTACATATAGTCTTTAACTTTGTTCTGTTTCAGTTGTTTTTTGTTTGTTTTTTTTTTTACAGCATGCGTATTTGAGTGTTATTCTTGAGATGTGCACACTACGTCTTTTTTTTATTACACTAATCAATTTTGGTCCATTTTTAAAGGTGACGGATGCTGTATATGGTAGATAAAATTAAACATTTAAAAATTTCCATTAATGATCATTGTTTTTGCAGATGAAATGCTCGTGACCTAGACCAAAGTTTGCACTTTCTTACGTTTGCTTTTGTGAAGTGTAACCTGTGTTATTTGTTGTCTCTGCTTCACATCTCTCATATTCTTGATCACAAACCGTAGCACATGTGAAGAGGTCAGGGGAAGTGAAATCTGAGTTCCACACGTCATGAAAGCCTGTTGTGCCCCACTGTTTGGAAACCCAGAGGGGAAACAGGAAGGTGGAAGATGTGGGGTCGGGAGGGTCGGTGATGGGACCATGGAGACCAACTCTTAGGGCGTCTGGGCTCCGGCTCGTTTGAAGGTGCCCAGGAGACTCTGCACACCCTTCTTAACGCTGGAGCCCACCCTGCGGGCCACCGAATCTGCAGGAGGGCCAGGCAGGCAAGAGCTGCTGCTGGGGGGCCTGGCATCCAGACACTTCTGATACCTCAGCTGAGAGCAGACAGACACACACACACACACACACACACACACACGAGCCAGTGTTTTACCACCTGAAAAACATCTCAAGTCAAGCTATCAATACTCACCAGTTGTGCCATCAGTATATATTACACCTCTGAGCTTTAAGATGCTGCCAGAATCATCCAAGAAAAATGCTATAATGCTAAAATGACATTTAAATGTGAAGTACGTTTAATGTAAATCTCACCACAACCATCACTGCTAGATGAAAACCTTGAAACTTTGCATTTTTTGGGGTGGTTTTTAGGGACATTCCACTTTCCAACCCACGTCGCTAGCGTTAGCCAGTCTGGCACTGCGCGATGCTCATATAAACTCCTCAATTGCCCCCCAGGGATGAATAAAGTTTTCTGAATCTGAATCTGTTCAGGTGCCACCTCCGCTCACTCACCATACAGGCAGCTTGGACAGCCTCGCTCAGGCTGGCAGCGTTGGGCTCACACCAGAACATGTGGCAGATGAAGTCCCCGGGGCCCTCGGCCATGATGAAGGCAAACGTGTGGACGTCTTTCCCAACACCCATGAAGGACAGGAACCGCACGCGACACTCCGACAGAACCTCCTCGGTCTGAAGAACACCCACATAAATGAGGCCATGTTTAACAAATAGCCTGTTTAACAACTGTTTAACAAATAGCCTGTTTGCTATTTAAACACTGTACAACAAGGCTCTAGGCATATATCTAATTTGTTAGTGATCCCTTTGTAAGAACGACTAATTATTACGTGTGCATGTCTATACATACATCTGAAATAAGGACTGTGAGAGTAGCAGAGGCCACATTCACAGTTACAGGGGTCCATTCTTCTTTGTCTTTGGAGAGAAGAGCAGCTTCCAGTGCCGAATTAACAGTGTCCATGCCTGAAATAGAGCGTACACAGCAAAATCAATGTCTTATAACTCAACCATGCTTAAAACTCCAGTGAACATAGTTTATAGATACTAGTGAAAGGTACATTAGATGATCACTTGAGAATGTGCAGACTGCTTTAGACAGTCCACACCACACTCTTTACCCTGACATGTGACTAACATGCCAACTAAAGAAATGGTGGTCAGGGACATTTTAAATGAGCTCCACTTCTGCTCACATTCAAAAGGCTTTTTAAAACATAATTCTCTTATTAAAACTCAAACTAAACGGTCACTTTTTGCATCAGACTTTCTTAAATATTCATATAGAAGAATAGAGAAGTTTCTTCAAATCAAATCACCCTACCAAGGGCCCAAAGCTGAACTGCAGAACAGGAAAAGGCTAGCACACCAAACACAAACTCTGGATGCACAAAGCAGAGTGTTCACCAAAAATTAAAAGCATTCCTTACCTACTGGCTTTGCCACGGGGATGTTGCCAAGATAACGCACCTGGAAGCGCTGGACAAGCTCATTCTTTGGTGCTGGGAATTCTTTTAAAAGAGAAAATGGAATTAGTAAAAATATAAATAAAATAAAGTTAAGGGGCATCTACTTTGGCCTCATATGGGAAGAAATTGTCAGCTGTGATCATTGTTCTTCATAATTAATAATGCAGTGATGTTAAATAAGACCATTTTGATTAGCTGCGTAATTCGGCGCGCTACCCTGGAACGGGATGTCCACCAGTTTGGCAGGGTCAATATTGAGCCTGTTTAGACTGGACTTCGAGGTCTTCCTCTGTGCCATGATCTGCAGAGAGAGACCAGCAAAAGTTACACACATTTAAAAGAAACAACTGCACATGCTTATTGACCTTTAACCCCACCCCGTCACGCACACCAACGATATTTAAGATTAAAGAACAAAATTGAGAACAGATTTCAAAAACATTACACTGTACTGTAATAATGAGCAATAATACACTTCACAAACAAAATAATATAATAAAACAGCATCAGTGTGCCATGACAATGGTAAATAAAGTGCCATGAACTTCACATCACCACACACACACACACACGAACGCTTACCTTGGAACAGATATCATGCATGCTGGTGGCAATGTTCTTGGCAGGCGTGTCACACCGGAACACGTGACACTTCAGAACATGGGTCAGCTTGTCTCGCGCCACGTATGCAAAGTCCCTGTGGTGAGAAGAGAAGAGCCAGGAGCACGTCAGCACACAAACAAAACGCACTTCTGAAAACAATAGATGGATATGAGGGCAAGAGTGGAAATCTGCGTGATGAAATGGGAACTATTTTACACTAACTGTAAACATGGAAGTATATTCTTAATTTCAAATCTACAACTTGCATTTCTATTTAGCCTATTAGCTAACAGATACATGAAACCTACGTCTCTCCCAGAGCAGTGGGAACGTCACAAAAATGAGGGTTGTGAGGATCATGAGGTGAACGTCAGCTGCAGCAACATATTGCCATGACAACCACACATATGGAAAATGGTGCACAGTAATAGCAATACGCTACCTCTCCCTGAGTCCCAGAATAAAGCAGCATAGAGAGAAATCAAACAAGGTTTGAACAGCCAACAAAAGGAGGGTTGCACAAGCAATTGAACTTAAAACTGAATCAAAAGAACACAGATCATCATCATTTAGGCCCAGCAAATCCCCTTACTTTTGCAGCATCAGTAAACTGGACAGGAGAAATGCACATCGAAACTGCAGAAAATTAAACGCTCAGTAGCAGAGATCTTTTCAGACATTCTGGCAGTTCCGTTACACCTCCATAGATACCTGCTGAGGGCCTGTGCTTAAAGACAATTTACTGACAGCCCACAGGCACTTCACAGCACCTGCCAAGAGACAAGCTGAGGTTTCCAGGTCACATCATTCCTGGTAGCTTCATCTAAACTTGCTTGACATCATAATTTCCATTTTAAACTTAAAATTGGTCTATTTTGGAACAGTGGTGGTGAAAGGAACCAACGAGTAATAAAATTATTAAATAAGAAAAGCAAGAAACTGAAGCACACCACATTTCTAAACAAATAAAAATAAATAAATTAAAAAACAGACAAGTAGAAGACAAAACTAATACTTAAGTGTTTGATCAAACCTTTAAATACAGATTTTTTTAAATAACCACCACCATGTAAACTTGCACACTTGAAGGCATTCCAGAACAGAAGAGGTAAAGTTAAACACACAAGCTCAGAAATATCCACCGTCTTCATTTTTCCCCACCCTTTAATTCTCGACGGGACTGACCTGCCGTTGTCCCTGCCAACGCCCCACACGCGGATGCTGACGATAGGCTGGGAGTGGAGCAGGGTCTGCCCCAGGGGGTCGATCAGGTTCAACATCTCATTCTCCAGCACCAGCAGCATGTCCTTACCCTGTACAAGACACCTCATCAGTTTTCACTGGTTCATTTAAGACGAGGCGCGCGCAGGTGCACCCATGACGGCTGACGTACCTCTCCCCAGATTCCAACGGTGTCGTGCAGGTTGTGTTTATGGTAGGAGAGCTGCCTGATGCAGTTATTGACAGCAACGCTGCTCTTTCCAGGTGCCATCTCTTCTTCTGATATCTCAACCCAGCCCAGGGACCGTACAGCAAAGCACTGTGAAATCAACACGGTCCAAGGTTACGAACAATCACTGCTGCCAATGTATTCAAGATGGGTTTCTCCATCTCCATCTCTGTACCTTTGCCTCTGCATCAGTGCTGTATGAATTCGGTTTCTCTTCTCCCTCTGACTGGGAATAGCTGTATATAACCAAGCAGAGAAAAGTACCCTATAATGAGCATGTATTAATAATCTAAAAATAAGAATAGAGGGATTTGCTGAACTAATCATCAGGAAACCACAACAGCCCATGTTTTTGTGATACATCAGCACCTCAGCTCTATTCTATTTTGAATGGTTGGCCCAAGAACTACAGGAGCCAAGACAGAGCAAAAATATCCACAGTTAGGAAACACTGGAAGACAGCAGTGTTCATCACCAGGCACCAGAAGCGTTTTTCAATCCTCTATGGTACATCTCTATTCACATCAATGAAAAAAAGCCCACCTAAGGTTAATGGAGGCATAGCGCAGGGTGGCCCCCTCAAATTCCTTTAGACTCTGATCTGAAGTTACATCCTCCTCTTCCTCCTAAACCATAGGAATGACAGCAAGACATGTAAACATTTAACGTATGATCAACACAGCTAAACAGTACAAAAAAACGAAGGCAAGAATAACGGTACCTACCTTCCACAGTTCATCATTGAATCTGTTTGGACGGGACACACCATTCCATGTGATCTAAGGTTTTAAAAAAAATAATAATTAAAAAAATGGAAACAAAACACACTTAATACTTGATATAGACCTGGGACAGAGAGACTTACATTGAATTAATACAATTACATGAGCTGCTACAATTAGGTAAGAAATCTGTGCTACAATTTTTTTTTTTTTTTTTTATTTACCAATTTGTTAAGTTAATAAGGTAAGATGGTTGAACTGCTGCTCATACCTGTGGTTCCTCAGAGGGGGAGATGGCTGGAGAGGTGCTGGATGGTCTCTCTTGAGCTGCACCCTCTTCCAAGGGAGAAGGTGGCTCCCACTGCGTGGTGCCCGTGGGAATGTGCCAGTAATAGGTGCCAGAGGTGTCCCGTACCCGCATCCAACCAGCTGGCAGATCTGTGTCCGTCTCAAAAGCACTGCGGTCCCAATACGACTCTGACATTTATACCAGGTGTGGGTGAAGATTGACAAAGAATAAAAACAGTGGAATAAGAAAATGGTATCAGTGTAGACATCAAACTCTGGCCTGAACATCTTTATTCGTCTGAAGTACTACTTCTTGAGGCAAAGAACAATCACATTCAAGCTAACTGGCAAAATTAACAAAAACAAAATATCTGTTTGGCAGAGGGCAAGCTACCTGGGTCTCCATCAGGAGAGCTGTTAGCAGTGCTGCCCTGGGACAGAGACATGCAGCTGGAGTCCTCATCACTGGCTCCGTTCTTACTGAACAGTAAGCACGGGGTCTGGCCTCCACCCTCACTGCCCTTCTTCAGCTCGCTGCTGCTCTGCGTCTCAGACGAATCTGTGTCCTTCTCTCCGCCATTGGAAGGGAGGTTTTCCTCTTCCTCTTCCTCTTCTTCCTCCACCTCATGCTTTTTGCCTTTGGGGACTTCAGAAGTATCAATAAGAAGAGGCTCATTGGCAGCGTTCCGAACAAAGTCAGAGCACAGGACCTTCAGGGTCTTATTATTCTCCACATCATCCCCTGGGTCTCCATGAATGGAGTTCTGGTTCGGATTACTATCCGGGTTCTCGTTCTCGTTTTCAACCAAGTTAAGATTCTGGTCCGAATTCCTGTTCCGGTCCTGCTGCTTCTCGGCTACTTTGCGCAGCTGGTTCTGGCCTTCCTTCATCCACTTGGCATGGCTCCCAGACAGGGGGTGACCCTGCTCGTTTTCCTGATTCCTGGCCCGCTCTTCCTCACGGTGCTGCTGGGATACGTCGTCGTCCAGTCCGCCCATGCCGTTAAGGAGCTGGGAGGGGGTGGTGCTGGCGTAGATGTGGCGACTCCTGGGAGAGGCGGTACACAAGCCTTTAGCTTTGCCTTTTGGTCCTAAATCCGATTCCAGATAGGCGCTGTGAGTGCAGCGTAAGTCGAGGCTCAGGGAGGAGGGCACACAGGTGTTCTCGTTGGCCACGTCTGAAGTGCTCTCCAAAGACATGGCACGGAGCTAAAAACCTACACAAAAAGTACAGATGGCAGCAATTAACTACTTGTGAAAAAAAATTCCACGACTAGCCAAGTAAACTCGACTGGCCAACACTGTATTCAACTAGTCATATGGCTCTTTCTGTAGATTGATGAACACCAAGAAATAAACTAATTCCATAAAGTTACAGTTTTTAGCTCATGCTGGGAGGTACTAAAGTTGTGACATGACAAGTGGCTCGTGTGAATAATGATCTGAAAACTTATTTTCGCCACACTACATCTGAACGACTCCAAATTCGTAAATGAAACGGGCCTAGGAGCCACCGCCGCTTGTAGATTTCCTCAACTTTATCGTGCGCACCATGAGATGCAGTTTAAAATGGCTTTGTAAAACGGCTGTCCTTGGTTCTGTTGCACAGCTAGCTAGCTAGACAGCTGATGTGCATCCTTATTATTTAGCTAGTAAGCTATATGTTCAAACTGTAGAACGACGTTGAGTCCCACGACTAACGATTTCACAGCAGTAATCCCATTTTGTGTGTAGCTCCGCAACACCACATATCTTTGCAAGCCCAGATATCTAGTAAACTAGCTGGTCGTTCAAGCTAGCTGGTTATCCATTCACTCAACTAAATGCTAACGAAGGCCGTAATGTTAGCGAACTAGCACTGTCAACTACCTGACAGTCTTCTTTTGATCGGCTCAGTGGTGAAACGTGCAACACTACAACACTGAGGATAAAAATTTAAATCCACAACAACAACAACAACAAAAAACATCGATTAAATCACGCCGATTGCTAATGTGGCTAGCTAGCTAGCTACCGTTCTTGGCATCAAGCTAATATACCCTGTAGCTAATGCTAGCAACTTCATTCTCCTCCGATACCAGCTGAGAAAACCGATCATCTCGCCCCAGTTCGCCTCCCACAACATAAACACACCCTTAGCTAACCGAGATAAGACGGCTAGCCAGCTAGCTCCTTACTAAACCATCGAGACGAACGACGCTTTATTGTCATTTATAAAACATAAAAAATAACAACATTACAATTTAGCTCTCACCTTTTATTAAGTATCCTTCATCAATACCCAGCAGTTATTGGGATTAAGCAAGCACAACGGGGAAAAAAAATGACCCCTCAACAACGTATCCTGTACGGCGTACTCATAAAACCGTATCCGCTAGCGAGCTAACAAAGTTAGCCACTCCCCTACGTCACATCTCCCACGTTAAAAACGCGTCACGTAATCACGTGGTTGCGTCAACGCGTTCAGTTTAAACTAGATGAATAGACGATGAGAGACCCTCCCACTCTCCTGAATTATTCTGCATTTTTTTAAAGAAGGAACCTCTTTCCTAGAGTTTCCTAAAGGTTTAGTAGTGATGTGACGTACGATACGAAAGCGACGAAGCTCGTTTCACTACTGGAAAAGCACGTCTACTCGACAGAGTCATTAATTATAGAGCTGAAGAATCTTTATTAAAAATAATATATAAGAATATATATAAATATAACATAACATATAGAAAACATGCAGAAGACTTGTTTGTTGAACACCTTTGGAGTGTCAGAATTAAGGATTTATCCTTTCCAGGACCCTCAAACACTTAGGCGTCTGGTAGCAGAGCTTGAAGGAAAAAGACTGGGGAGGTGAGAGGGGAATTTATATACATCTTTTTTTTTTTTTTAAAGCTGTGATACACTTCAATTAAGTGGATCTTAATTGTCTGTGTCCTTCGATTCAGTAACATCCATGTTCACATAGTCCTATAATGACAAAAAGGCATTTGTTTGGCATTTTCTTGTTAAAATATAAACAATTATTGCTACTATATAAAATAATGCTATTATATGTCTACACTTTTTTGTCTAATATCTATTTTGGTTCTGTCACACTGATTCTTAGGTAAGTCTTCTAAGACTGATTCTTTATAATGCTATATTATATGAACACATCATCCTCTCAGTCTACAAGAAAGAATACATTAAAAACATTGACTGACTTAGTTTGCACTGTAACATGGTATCTAAAGAACACTTACACAATCATTTTCTAGAATGTTTTCCAGAACTCTCACAATATCCATAAAGGAGGGCCTCAAGGAACTGGACTCCTGCCAGCAGTCTTTCATCATTTGTATCCTATGGCAAATATGAGGGCAGTTTTTCAGGGGCAGTGATTATATTGGATGCTAGCCATTTTTTATTACCATAATTACCATTATCATATATATATATATATATATATATATACAGAGCATATACATGTTACAGGAACATCTGTGTTGAGTACAGGCTGGAAAGTCCAAGGTCTAAGTGAAATACTCCCCTGAAGGTCGTGTGGATGACCAAGAATTACAAAATGGTAACTGCTAACAAACTGGACACAGTAGTGATAGATATTCCAAGTGATACCAACATCAGATACAAGGAACGCGAGAAGCTCTCGAAATACCAAGGGCTGAAGGAAGAGCTAGAAAAGATGGAATAACATTTGAGATCTCTGTCTAGAAGAGTGCAGTTCTGGGAACAGCTCAAGCTCTCAGGCCTCTAGTAGTAGCCCTGGGCTTGAAGGAACAAGAGGCCACAAGAAGGGAGAGGATATATGTTTAATCACAACTACTCACATTTCTGGTCTGCACTCTTCAGGTAAATAATTTCTGTAGCCAGCACATACATAGTGTGCTACGTCCTGTGATGTGTTTAAATGTGGATAAGGCACACTTGAGCCTAAAGCATATTCACAGACCATATTAATTATTTCACAGCTGTAAAATGGAAATAGTATTAAAAATATAATGTAATGTGATCTATTCCATGACTATAAACATTTCAAAATACATTTACAACTTTTTAAAGTAATTACTTACTTCAAAGACACTTACCAAATGTTTGCATCTCCCACAATAGTATTCCATATTCCCAGACATCTCCTTTGAATCCGTAGTTTTTATTTTTGAAATACTCAGGAGGGCACCATCGCAAGGGAACCAGTTCCTGCAGGGAGACAGTATCACCAAAAGCCTTACATTGTACAGTCAAAAAAAGGTGTAGGTAGTAAATGATCAATGTGCGCTCCCATGCTCTTGAATACACGTGCGCGCGCACACACACACACACACACACACACACACACAAATAAAATACCATATTCTATTCTATTCTATATTTAATATCCAAAGTGGATATTACAAATAAAGGTGTATAGATAAAGTGTAGATTATGTTGACATGGATGGCAGAGATTTCGATAGAGACTGGAAATTAAGATCCACTTAATACACATACAATGTGTCTCAAAAGTAAGGAAACAACCACATAAAATTAAAACATTTTGGCAGAAGGACATCCAATTTCAGTCACAAGCCTGTGAGGGAAGGAGGAAACCTGTTAGACCATGTGACCAATGTGGTGGCCATCTTGAATGCAGCCATGTTGGATTCAACTTCCGTTTTTCAAATGGGAAGGTAGGTGTGTGTTAAAATTGGGATTTGTCTTCTGTCCAGGCAGTGTTAGCCATGCCTCAATACCCTGAATTCAGACAACACATAGAAGGTACCCTTATAAAATTTAAATGCTGTAACATCTGACTGAAGATGACCCAGACAATTAGATAGAATTTGCAGAATGTGTGACACTGCAACTTCAGGTAAATCCTCATTTTCCTCATCAGGTGCTGTTCAGTGATGAAGCAAAATATATTTGGAAATGGTGAGGTCACCAAACCAAACCACAGATACTGGTCAGACACAAACCCTCACTGGACCAATTCATCAAACATAGTTGCCTCACTTAAAGTCATGGTATGGTGTGGTGTATGAAGTATCCAAACTGTCAGACCTTTTTTCACTGATGGAACATTAAGTGCAGACCACTACGCAAGGTTTTTAGATGAAGAGATGTTTCCTTCATTGTTGTCAGTGGATGGAACATTTCCTGAATTCTTCCCACAAGATGGAGCCCTACCTCATTATGGACATGTTGACAAGAGACTTGATGTGCAGCTTTGCCAAAGGTGGACTGGTTGTAGGGGTCCAATCATGTGGCCGCCATGTTCTACTGATTTAACCCCTTTGGATCTACGGGTTCATGGTGTGCAAAGTAAAATTGTCAAACACTGTCCTGATGTCATCAGCTTGGTAAAGCCCATAACATCTGTTGTGTCTTTAAATGATTAAACCAATCACAGACTAGAGCTTCACCTGGAACAAATAATACATTACAATACATTCCAAATCACAAGAGAGGGCAAAATTTGCAGCAGGATGGTGCTCCTTTTCATACTCAGTCTCCACATCAAGTTCCTAAAAGCAAAGAACATCAAGGTGCTCCAGAATTGGCTTAGTCCAGTCAAAAGACATTACTGAGCATGTCCAGGGTAAGATGAAGGAAGAGGCTTGGAAGATGAAACCAAAAAAAATATTGATGAACTATGGAACTCCTGCAAGACTGTTTTCTTTGCCATTCCAGATGACTTCATCAAGTTATTTTAGTCATTGCCAAGATGTATGGATGCAGTCCTCCAAGCTCATTGAAGTCATGAACAGTATGAATTATTTTTTCCAAGGCACCATGACTTTATGTACTAATGTCATTGTAGCATGTTTGTGCATTCAAAATAAAGTATTTGTATAATTTCAGCATTGTTTTTGTATACGACAAGACTTCAACGTCCAAGCAAAATCTGACCTTTCTGTCTTAATTAAATGATAAAACTCAATGAACGATACAAAATGTTCTTTTGGTACAATTAGCATTATGTGTGTGTAATAAGTCAAAGACGTTTTAATCTAATGGATTATGCAGGATGTTTCTGACAGAGGTCCTTCAACAACAGTACAAAGTGCTTAGTGAAGTACACAGGGTTCTGAATTTGTAGAAGGAATCTGTGCGTCTTTACTATCTGAATATATCTGATTATATTAAAGCTGGAGAATTTGTGGTTATTTATGGCATCTTAGAAATGGATAAGAAGAGGAAATGTGTTCAGAGGCAGAGGATTAAAACAGAAAAGCGCTTGAAGAAGAAGTTGCTAAGTGATCAAAAATTACCGATTTATTCAGCAAGGGAATAAATATTCTTTCTTCTTTTTTTTTTTAAACAATAAATTATAGCTGTGAGTATGTGTGAGGCTTTGAAACCTGGCATATTTCCCAGAGTGAACAACTGTTCCAGTCCAGCCCTGTGCGCACACACATACACCCACACCATGTATCATGGTCTCGAAAAATCTCTGACTCCATTTAAAATACAGGGAGTTTTGTGGTCTTACCCTATAGGGCTTCTTGTATCTGCTGCTCGTGAGATCCTTGGCCAGGCTGAAGTCTGCCACCTTCACCTCACTGGGAAAACTGTGCAGCAGGATGTTGCGTAACCCTAGGTTACGATGCACTATCTGATGAGTAGATAGCAATGCAGAGTGATGTGAAATAATCCCACCTGGGATGAGCAAAAGAGGACTGATTGCTGTAGTAAATATAAGGTAAAAGCAGAGTGGGCACCATTTTGGAGCGCAGGTGGTTCATAGCATGTGCTATGTGGTAGGCCACAATGGTGAAGTAGTGCTGATGTTCATTATCTTTGCGCAGGGCGTTTTTATTCTCTTGTAAGAAGTTTAGTAGGGTTCCATGATTCACATACTCCATAATTAGCATGTATGGAGCTGGGACAGCACGCACGCACACACACACACACACACACACACAATTCATGTCAGACCACTGCATTATCACATCAACAACAGTTATGACCTCAGCCACTCTAATGTGTTTGACTATTTCAGAAAGAATAATTTATCGTTTTGTATTCAATGTCTTGAACTGTTTAGCGCTGTGCAGTTTCCGGGTTATGTGTGTATATATATTTAGGATTGCATCATACTGTCACTGATGTCCCAGTCCACAAGCTGCAGTATTTTTGTGTGTGATCCTAACTTCCTCATGACTGAAATCTCCTTTTCAATCTGCTTCTGGTTCTTGCCTAAAACGTAATGTAAAAAAAAAGACTTAAAAACAGAAAATCTGAAGTTTGACTAAATGATCATAGTTTGTTTTTCATCCAAGAAAGAATGAAGGAATTTAGAAAAGAATCACTTTTGGAGATCTTGCAGGTGAAAGTGTTGTAGCCTTTGATAGAGTCTCTCATTGTTGCTTTATAAAACATTCCTTCCCTTCCAGCCTTGATAAGCTGATGCAATCTGATGTCAGCCCTGTTAAACCTGGGACCCTGGGAAATGCAGTTTAAATAGTCCCTGTCATTTTTACATGAATGTGCTCAGTAGTGATATATTTAGAAATATGCTGATATTCCAATATACTACCATTTGTGGTGCATCCAAAAAAGACCTCAAGCTCTGTCTTTTTGGTTGGGAGCAGGAAAAGATATTTTGTACAGAAGAAGTGCTATTCAGCACAGAGACAGCTTCAGGGGACACAGCCAACTGTTCTGTGACTTGTACACATCTTAGATCTCTAATGGCATGCATCAGTGAGCAGTATCTGTAGGTCATAGGAAGCATTACACTGTGTGCATCTTAGATTCAAGAGCCTTCAGAATATTGCACTTGAAGCATTAGTTGATGTTTCACTGAACTGAAAGTAAACTCACACTTTCAGCAGTATTAGTGCAATTATGATCAGAATTATCATTGAAAATCCAACTACAAGCAGATACGTCCTGGTAGTAGTTCCTGAAAGATGAGACAAACAATAATTTTTATAATGACATGACAATTCATACAATCTTATTGGTATTTTCTTAGCCCCTTCTGCTGCCATTTAGAGCACTTAGGCATACAGAGGATGCTGTAACCATCATATACATTGGAAACCACCTCATCCTACTTTCTTACCACATGAATGAGGGCTGACAGTAATAGCATCTTCACTTATTAGGTTATTACTCGTTACTTCTAAAAATGATGAATTGTTGTAAAATGCCATATTAGTAGCCTGCATTTAGACAGGAGCCTAAAACAAAACAGAAAGAAAAATAAATAACACAACAGTTCCAACAGGTAGAGACGTAGGTAGAGACACAATCACTAAATCACTTTGAATTTCTGAAACCTTTCCGCTGATCAGAATTATGCAGGAACTAAGGATCACATGGAATGGAAAGGCTGGTCCTTTAAAGGTCATTTCCTTTGATATGATAATATTGTCATAACATCAAACATTAATATAATAATAAAATAATATTAATATATACCGTCAACAAAATTGCCACCTATTGCAAACTCTGAAAAATGTAACAACATATAATGTATCTTATATGCAAGTTTCTTGGTGGGGAAAACCTAAGAACTATTTAAAGACCACATAAAACAGACCTACTGTGAAATAAAGTTTAAGTAACCATTACTAGGAATATGCCATTATGATTCGACTGCATCCTAGAAATCCCAAAAGCGTATCAGTGTGAGCCCTCAGGACTAGAGAAGAGAAAAAAAAAAAAAAAACAACCAAAAAACACCTTACTAGATGGTAAGGATGGTGATCAGCTCCAGCCTTCTGTCAGGGACTGATCTTGATTTCATTTGTGAAAACTAGCAGATAGAAATAAGTTGTTATAGCGGAAGAGGTCACTTCCTTGTACAGCCCGTTTCTGAAAGGGTGTAACGCGCTCTTTATAAACACACTGGTTTGTAGAACATCAAAACTGGAGGCTACTTGTGGTTTCCTGTCTTAAATGTTCTCAGTTCGAATACCAACATCAGAAAGCACAGATAATGAAATACTTAGGTTTACAAATTAAAATCTAAATTCATGTAAAATTCAATCCAAATTTTTTATACACGTGGGTACATACGTATAACTCCAGGTGTGTAGTTCCAGCGAGAGATGTAGAGATGTTCAAAACGTACGGTTTTCAGAGACAAGAACCTTTTGGACAAACAACCTGCTTCTGAATTTGAACAGGACAATCACCATTAAGAGGGGGAGATGGTGTATATAATATATAGATTTTATTCAGCATTTTGGTTGCCCAGCTGATAAAGGCCCTCTGTCTGCACCATCCTGTTTCTCTGGGAATTCTTATACTTCACTGCAGTTGTCACAACCATGAGCATTTTGTTCCACTCGTCTTTCTTCCTTCCTTGTTCATTCTGTGAAGTGATGGCGGTGTGAAAGTCTTACTCACCAACACAAAAACCGAACGGTTGTAGCCCCCATGAGGTCAGCTGGACTTCCGAACAACAGCACATCACCCATAGGTAGATCTAGCTATTCCACTGGGTTCATTTACACTATACATTCCGTTAATATTTGTACCTATTAAAGTTCAAATAAAAATCTCAATCGCATCTTCACTTTAGACTTGGTATATTTTAAATGTTTCAGACAACAATCACATACACCAAATGAAAAAAAAAAGCTACATGTTTTTTTCTTTTTGTGACTGTGTAAATTGTGATAGTGGACACAACTTTGCTATATGGATTATGATCAAAGTTTAATGCAATCAAATCAACAAAGTTACATAAAAATTCATTTAGCATTAGCAGCCAAGGACAGATGAACCCCAGAATAAAACAAGTGGATCAGACAGACTCAAGAATTCACACTGGAACAGGGCTGAGGTTCCACATGTTGGTAATATTTAATACTATTCAGACAAGATTTACTAATCCAAATGTTAAATATGGTCAAAGTGTGGCACAATGAAACAAGATCAAAACAATACTAATTGTTTACTTCACTGGTCTCTGACTTCTCTGGGCTAGAGAATATTGACCATAACAGAGCACAAATATACAGGCAGAGGCTGTAAAATGCTTATTTTGATATAGTTAGCCATCGATAGCTGAGAAGTGGAAGTGTGTCTAACTTTTATAGGATTTTTTTTTTCCTTTTTGTCACCTACGAATACATAAAGTGCTCAGACACTTCCTGTGACATGCTGACGCAATTCTGGTATCCTGAGCAAAGACAACCATGATGGTACAATGGCACAAACTGCCCTGCAAGACGAAAAAACCTTGTTGGCACAGAGGGGGGGAAAAAAAAACACAACAAAAATAAAACACTTTGATTCATGTTACAATGAGATGCTTTGCATGGTAGGACACTGTGTGTATGTAACACACACACACACACACACACACACACACACACACACACACACACACATAATAATAATAATAATAAACAACGTGCAATGGCGCAAAACGGAAAGAAAATCAAAATTACAGCAACCTAAAGCATAAAAGTGCATACAGTAATATTAACAAGATCTTATAACAAGATACAATGCCAGTCTTCCTTGCAAAGAAATATTGATCAAACATATGTATTCTACATAAAAAATACATGATTAGAATAGCAATACATGGCTGAGATTGTTCCATGAGAAAAAAAAATGCATTATTAAATGTCACAAAGTCCTTAAATGGTCCTAAACAATAAATAGACTAGTACCAACTCGCCCCCATCCACCCACACACTGATGTGTGTGACCGTCTCGTCACGCATGGTTCATAGAGTATGTGACCGGCACTTACTAACTTATCCTGTACATAAAACTACAACAGGTCAACAGAGAGAAATTAAAAACATGTGAGAGACAAACAAACACTGTCAACGGCTGAAATAACTGGACGGTATCACAGTTTGGCTAAACGTTGAAGAAAAAAAAAAAAGAAAAACAAAGGGGCCAGAAAGCTCCTCTCAATCTGAGAGACCTGCATCTTGTGAGTGTTTGTTTTATTCCTCCACCCAGACATTAACTAGAGCTCAGACATCATTGAAGAATGCAGTACTTCTTGTAATCTGTTTCAAAGTCCTCATCCATGCTGGTGGTGTCTGCTACCTTTTTCCCATCAGTCTTTGGCATGAACAGGGAGTAGTCCACACCCTGTTGCTCATAGAAGAGAATGTATGCAGAATCTGTGTCTATCTCCTCTGGATTCATCTCCTGCAAACAACACACATAGAAGTGAAGCTAAAATCACACGTTAGCTTAGCTTTAGCACATGAGGAATGGCCATGGTCCCTGCACAGGTGTGTGTGTGTGTGTGTGTGTGTGTGTGTGTGTGTGATACCTTACCTTACAGCTGCTGTCGTTGTAACAGTACCATTTCTCATTGGGGTTTTTGGCATACGTTACATAATGGCCTCCTCCAAGGATCCCTGAGTGACACTGAAAACAGAAGCAGTAACTTCAGGACTGAAGAAGTTTTTTTTTTTTTAAGATATAGGAATGCAAATATTTGTCATTATACAAATGCCATTCTCCAATTCCAAAACCTTGCCACTTTATAATGTAGGGTCATTTCAGACCATGTATTACTGTTAACACTAATGGTGGCTCCAACCATGCAGAGCAACTTGGACGTGTCAAGATGGAGACACTCACCGATATTGCATACAGGTCATAGACAGGCTCCAGGCAGACCCGGTCTCTTTGGTCCTGCGAGGCTTCTAGGTCCATGCTGTCCTCAGGACAGCCGTAGCTCTCCAGCTCCGATACGGACGTGGCGTTATCACAGTCCCTGCCAGCGTCGTCGCCCAGCGCGGAGTCCGGGCCCGCGGTCTCGGTCTCACTGTGGGCCTCTGGCCTGGTGCTGATGGACTCCAGCTCCAGTGGGCTCTCCCTGCCACTGTCCAGGCTCTCCTTGCTGAGGGAGAGCTGCAGCCGCGAGTCCGGCCGCGCCGGCCGCTTCTGGGCCGGCCTCCAGCCGTCTGCTTTGGGGCTGCTGCTGGGACTGCCGCTTCTGCTGAGGGGAGAAGAGAACAGCCTCCCGCTACCTGGAGAGTCTGTGACACACACACCCACATAAATATCTCCAAGTGTCAATCTCTCATGTGCTAATAAACAATGACTCTCACTTTTCTATATCCAGTCCTGCTGGAAAGTATATGAAGTTCAGCTTCATTAGAATCAGTGTGCCAACTACAACACACAACATTACATCAGTGTGGGGCTGGGACCTTTTGTATTATTAGCAGTAAGTGGTGTGGCGTTAGAAGGTGGATCTCCAGCTGCAGAGTTTGACCCAGGTTCTTGTTCAGCCAACAGCTCTCCTGAACAGGAACCATGCTGGCTGTGGTGTGCCTCTCGAGGGGTCAGAAATGCGCTGGGGTCAAAGGTGTCCCTGGGAAACCGCACAATCTTCTGAGATTTAATCCAGCGCCCGTTGACAAACTGGAACCGCTTCAAATGCACAATCTGTCCCAGAGGAAACAGAAGACTAAGGGTTTTGTTCAAACTATGACCCATGACAAATTAAACTGTCTGAAAATTAAACTCAGGAAAGGCTTGATGAAAACCAAAAGTGAAACCCATTTTTAGGTAATGTTACCATATTTATTCACTATTTCACATTTTAAGCACACAATTCTCATAATGGCTGAAATGATTTGTAGAGAGTCATATTCTGATATTTTAGTGCATTTAATCTTAAACAATGGAAACACACATTTTCCTCTTTTGGCATTTTTATTCCTTCAGAAGAAAACCAGAAGAGGCTTTACTGAGAACAACATCATCAATATCTAGTACTGGAAATTTTTAGTGCAAAAATGTTGTGCTTCAGTGATTATTTACAGTCATGCAAATCAGAATTAAATCCTGATGCAGACGCTGTGAATCGGAGCATCTGCTGGGAGAAACATACCAGTACAGGCGGGAGTCTCCAGATGTCCAGTTTCTTGGTGGCCAGGCGGTGAGCCTTGCACTTGGAGCAGTAGTAGAGCTCATTCTCGCCCAGCTCCTCCTCTGTGGTGAAGGCCCTCAGGCAGCTGTCCAGGCTGATGGGTTCGGCCTGGGCGTGGCGGCTCAGCTCCACGCTCACGTGCTCCTCCACCAGCTGCACCACACCAGGACACGGGTGTAGAACGCCGCTTATCCACACACTGCACTCCGGCAGCTGAGAAGTGTCTTAAGGCTTCGCTCAACACTTCAAAAGGGACCAGCTCAATGATTTGGCAAGGAATCCTTGATTCTCAATTAACTATATTTAATTGATTGATTAAAACAAACATTTAAAGCATGGATAGATCCTTAGCCATAGAACCTTCTAGAGATGCCTCTATCCTGGTCTGCAGGTCTTACCCTCTCTTGGGATGTCTGGTAGCGGAGATGCAGGGCGGTGGGGTCCCAGTCAATGGCTATACACACATGTCCTACTGCAGCTCTCTCATCGTTACACTCTATGGTACAGCCTCTGCAGAACCTGATGGAGTCAGAGAGTCAGACTTTCCTGTGCCGCACTAATCATGCATGTAAATTCCACAGCATTCGCTCATACCTGTACCACGGACACCAGGCGCAGGAGCTTCCATCTCCCTGCACAGCACGCAGGGTGAAGGGGTACTGGTAACCCAGGCTGTCGTCACTTCAGCAAGAGGGTCAGAAGAGAGTAACGCTAGAGTTACTAAACTCTTCTGTGGCCAAACACAGCACGAGAACTACCAGAATCCACTGAGAGATTCAGGGGGGTGGAGAGGAAAGCCACTGACCAGTCCTGAGCATGGTTGCTCGACTCCTGAGGGGGCAGCGGACTGGCCAGCCGGGACACCTGCGTCCACACGGTGTTGTAGAGGTCCCGACCGCGCGTGTCGCCCGTGCAGGGTACGATCAGGGGCATGCCAAACAGACTGGGCCTGTTTTTCTGAGATGAGAGGAAGTACAACTCTGCACGCATCTGGTGTGGGAGAGAAAAAACCAGCACAAAACCGTTAGCAGGTTTGCCTTCCACACAGAGACATGTGCAACATGAATGTGTTTTTTGTAATGAAACTCAGTTTTACCTAAAGCAAAGACATTATAATACTGTTAAATGATAACTGCTGGCTGTAGCGATTACCATTTTCCGGTGGATGGCAATGATGTAGCTGGTGAAGGAACTGTCACGGACGATCATAACGCGTCCATTGGGCAAAACGCTGGCAGGGCTGCCGTCTGCGCTGCAGGGCACCACCGTATTCGGCATGCCCTTAGGAATGATGTCGAGTCTCAGAGATGTGTTGCTGGAGAGCGATTGGTTTATACCGTTGGCCACCTTTGGGAGGTCTCCTATAACCACGATAAACACCATAGAGGGACACTTAACAGCAAGCAATTATATAAGCAATAAAATCTTATACTGAAATAATACAAATCACCACTCAGTTCAGTTGAAATATACATATTTGTTAGAACCACCTGTTTCAGTTTGTGCTGGGTATCCTCAAGTTCTTTAACTATAGTCACTTTCCCACCACTGGTTTCTTGCTAGCTTTGATACTTTTGGGTGCCAGATGAGTCTGAACCCAGCAGTGACACAGTTCTGCATAAAACACTAGTAACACTAGTGACTCTTCAGTCTGATCGCGTCAAACCAACCACACAGCCCTGCTACCACTGCAATACCATATCAGTGACACTAATGAGTCAGGAAGTGGGACTGTTGGTGTGCAAGCACTGATTTTACAGACTTTGACTGTTGATGCAAACGGGAAACAACGGCAGTGATGGACTGAAATGTACAGAGGTGAAGCCTCACCAGGGCCTGGTTCTTTAGGGGAGGTGGTGGACGAGGGCCCCGCCGGCAGCGGGATTTCAAACGCGCAGAGGAAGCCGCTCACCGCGCGCTGCACCTTATGGTTATCCAGCGGAAAATTCTAGAACAGAGAGACACTCGAGTCAGCCCGAGATGTGAACGGCGATGCTTCGAGAACGCAAGGGCTCCGATCGATCTGCACCTTAATGCAGGACGAATGGATCTCCACCAGGAGGAGCTGTTCTGGCCTCAGAAGGCACAGCTCGCTCAGCAGACTCTTCAGGCCGGAGTACCTCTCGTCCACGTTCAGCCTGAGGCCGTACCTCACCGGCGTCGAGCCATTGAGCCTCACCACTGCACACAGGAACCCAAACACAGACCTGCTCAGAGCCACTGAACGCAGTTCGACACAGCAAACCAAACTTTTCTCCACATAAATTACAGCGTACTGTACCGTCCCACTGGTTTTTACTTGAAGGTTTCATACAGACTTCTAGCCCTGCTCTATTCTGATGTGATCAGGTCATGTTGGACCTACCTATGATCTCCAGGTGCATGGAGTTGTCCATGGGAAGGGGCAACGAGAGGAAGTTGAAGGGGTCAAAGCGTGCGCTGACGTGCCCGCAGGTTTTGCACTTGACCTGAGACCTGAGCTGACCGTGGAACAGATCCACCACTATAGAGCGGTTCCTCCTCAAATGATTCTCCCAGGCCTGACGAGACACAGCCAACACAAGCTCTGAGACCACTGAAGGCATCAAAACTACTGCAGCATTGAAATATGCAGGTCACCATCACCAGGGATACTATTGCATGCTTGACACCTTAGATAGTACCTACAGTTTAGCAAAAAAAAATTTTAAATAAAAAAACCTGCTAAATAAAGTTTTTTTTTCTTGAAATACTGTGAATGTATCCAGTTCAGCTCTGCCTGAAAACATGGACACAGAAGCATGTCATAGATTTTATAATAAAGACTGGATAATTTGATCGAACCTCAGATGCAACCTCCCAGTCAGGTCTGCCATCGCTGTCCTTCAGCTCCACGTAAGGTTTGTCATGAACTCGGTTAAGATCCTCGTGAAGGCCGTCTAACAGAAAGGCCAGCAACTCTTGAGAATCTTGTTGCTGGAAGCCATCGAAACGTGGAGCGTACTTCGCTATGGTCCACTAAAAGTGGAGAGAAAGACAGATTCAAGTGATACTTGATTTTGTTATATATGGTGACAAATGATCCTCACAACATTTGTAGACCACTCAGCCCAAGACAAACTGCCCACTTGCACAGAACACTCAACACACAGGGACAACTCATGCAGGTATACACTGATCGACCAGAACATTAAAACCACCTGGCTAAAATAGGGTTAGCCCCCCCCCCCCCCTCCACACAAACATCTCTGACCTACTGAAGCATGGACTCAACACCTCTACAGCCATCCTGTAGTATCTGGCAAGCAAGACGTTGGCAGCAGACCCTTTAAGTCCTGCAGGTTGCAAGGTGGGGATTAGACATGTTTAACCAGCACTTCCCACAGATAAGATATAAAAGAAAACACGATTCATCACACCAGGCCATATCCTCCATGCGCCAGCTCTGGTGTTCAGGTACCAACTGTACTCTCTTTCAGCAGGGCACAAGGGTCAGCATGGTACTTCGACAAGTCTGCGTCCACACAGCGAGGTGCAATGTGCGCTCAGACTCTTCCACCATAGGCAGCATTAGCACAGATTAATGAAGATGCTACAGTGGTTCTTCTGATACTGGGACACATGGGCCAACATTCACTCCCAACATGCATCAGTGAGCCTTGGCCACCCATGACCCCGTTGCTGGTTCACCAGTGGTCCTTCCTAGGACCATGTTAGGTGAGAACAAACCAGTGCACACTGAGAACACCCTGCAAGGTGTTACCCAGTCGGTCAACAATCAATCTGTGTCAACGTCGCTCAGATCGTTACACTCGCCCCCTTTTTCGTGCCTCCAACATCAACTTCAAGGACTGATTGCTCATTTTCTCCTTTGTATCTTCCACTCCTTGACAGGAGCCATTGTAACAAGATCATCAATGTTATTCATTTTACCCATCAGTGGCTTCATGTTATGGCTGATCAGTGTACATGTTCAGACCGGTTCTCTGAACGATCAGCTGTGAGCATACCCTGAGTTTCAGTGGTGCTATGCTTTTCTGGGTTCCACTCCACAGTTCCTGGATCAGATCACCATAGCATTTTGCCATGTGACCACGCATCCCAATAGGATTTGTTCTATGAGAGAGATGAAAATATACAGAAGTATACAAAGAGATGTTAAAACTAGAAAAAACTATGTACAAATAATCAAATGTAACCAGTTTTACATAAATTCAAACAAGGAGTAGTTTCAATTAGATTAGACCAGTTAAGAGGTCACACACCCACCCACACACACCCACACACACCTGTTGAGCTCATAAAGATGGTATCCCGATGTGAAGTAATCCGTTAGAGGCTTAGTGTTGCTCACACACTGGATGCTGGAGTTCATGAAACACGTGTTGCCAAGGTTACTCAGACCCGTGGCTCCTTTCTCAGTGGGCACTGTGGATTGGGAAGAGACATGAGTCTCAGAGAAACACGCAGGTCTGCTCTGTGGGCCACTAAAGCGAGGAGCACGTACCTTTATGTCTATTCATTCTGCTGCTGTTGGCCAAAAACGACATCTCCTCAGGCCAGCTCATGTCTTTGTTACGCACTGTAGCAACAGAAACGAACACAAACGATACATGATGCATAAATACTCTTATTATTATTATTATTATTATTATTATTATTATTATTATACACAAAAAATGACATATCTGACAGTAGTGCGGACCTTCAATAACCATGTACTGTTCATCAGGGATCTTCAGAGCTTCCAGAGAGTGATCCTCATCATCAAGAAGAGTCAAATAATTCTGTTTGGGAAGAAATGACACCAGTTTGCACCCATGCAAGAAGGACTTTTGCTTTTAAGCTAAACCAGTTACATACTAGCATACAGATTTGCAGACAAGTGGGATGTTAACAAAAACGTATCCAGAGATTGCCATCATGATTTTTGTGCACCTGACTATTTTTGAGCCAAGAGAGTGTGTGGTAGTGTGTGTGTGTGTGTGTGTGTATGTTTGAGAACCTCTTCACCTCATTAATGTAGAGCCAGAGTCTCATATCTTCCTCTTTAATGCGGAGTCTCTGGGACAGGTAGTTGTGAATGTCCTTGATGGTGCCCACTCGACTAAAGCAGCCAGTGTAGACCAGCACCCGCTTCAGAGGGGCACTGGGAGATGGCATGCTGCCTAAAAAACACCAGTCCGACAGACGAAGGGCTCAGGCTACATACACTGAGAAGGTCTACAGTGAAGTGTTTAATGAGATTTGATTTCAAAGGAAGTGATACAACTTGCAAACCATAGGTCAGTTATTATAAATACAAGGTTCTTCCTTTTACAGACATTCACAGGAAAGTTCACTTCCTAAAACCAGTGCAAAATGCTGCATTAGGACAACGTACCTTGATCTGTAGGCATCATAAAACACACGTTATTGTGACATACTTACATCTAAACAGTGTGGTCCAGCACCCTACATATACAGCATGGAAAACTGCTGTGTGTATGTAAACAACTTAGCAAATTCCAGCCACACAGGTTCAGTGCATAAGACCTTCCAATAGAAACACAGTCTGGCCTACGCAGTGACCAATCACAACCTTCTCCCTGGTTCTGGATGTCTGTCTGCAGCAACAGTTTAGCAGAAGGGTGTGATGTGACCAGAGAAGCAGCTGGCCTCCAACGGAAAATTGGAACTGCTTTGTGAGGGCAGGTCAGACTAGGTGTAATCACTCTGATGAATTATAAACAAGCGTCTCTGGTTGTAGTGCCAGCCTCAGCCCTACCGATGCTGCTCCAGCCGTTAGACTGAGGTGTTCGGGCCGGCGGCTGCTGCCTCAGGAAGAGCAGGTGTCTGGGGAAGAGCTCCAGCTCCGCCTTCTCCATGTCCCTCGTCCGGATCACCTGAGCGCAAGGGTTAAAGCGGCACGTGAGAGCAGGTCATGGAGGCACAGGACGACGAGGGGGGGGGGGGGGGCGTACGTACCGGCCGTGGCAGGCTCAGGTTTGCTCCGTACCAGTGGTAGAGAGCCCTCCACACCGGCTCAGGTACGACCTCAAAGTCCAGGCCCAGACGCAGGCTGGGAGAACGCCGGAGTAAACCTCCTTCCATAGTCAACGTAGGAGCCTATTAGGCAAGGCACCAACAAAACAATCATTAGCATCACTAATAAATTAACATCGTCAGATAATAAGATCGCACAATGCAGGATGAGCGATTTTAAGCCTATAAAACTAAAGATGTGCATCTAGGGACTTAATGGAGATCAGTAATAACGACTCGTTTACCTTGAGAGGCTCTGAGGTCACCAGTGGCTGGTTGTCTATGGCACCTGGCCTGAGAGCTGCTGCACTCACATCAGCCCCCAGGAAGCTCTGGCCGTTCGTCTCTGGAGAGTCGGGCTGGCGGGCGAAGCACACGTCTGTGGCCGCGGAGGCCGAGGGAAGGAGACCTGAGGAAGAGAGGAGGGAGGTAGGAAGAGGGAGGAGGAGGGAGGAGAGGGGGCAAGTGCCACAGACACAGCCAGACCCCAAGGGGGGGGGGTAATCGCAGGTCTCGCTAAACACTAACCGCCGCTCGTGGTCTCAGACGCCTCGGAAGCACTGGAGACGTTGTCAGAGAACTTCTCCTCGGGGGACGAGTGTGAGCTGACCACGGCGTCTCCCTGGTCCAGCCCCGCGGCCAAAGGACTTTTAGCAGCAGCGAAGACTGATGGCTGATCCACCACTATTACCTTACTGTCCTGCAAACAAAAGATCGAGATCAGTTTCTGTGTGCTCTGCTGTGACACACTCAGACTAAATCACTCTTGTAAGATTTAAGAAGGAGAGAATAAACACGACCAGGATTTTATATGGTTATGAAAACATGTACAAAAGCAGAAGTAGGTTCTAGGGACAAACAGGAAGATGGAAAATGAGGGTTTACTGTGAACAGCAAACCATCAGCCATAGCACAGTCCTTCTGACCTATATTCCATGGTGTTGTATTAAGCTTACATATTTGACATAGTCCTTCCATTGCTGCCACCACTGCGTGCAGATGAGGAACCAATAATCTCCAGGCTGGAGGCTGTGGCGGCTCTCTCTCTCCAACCAGCCCCTGCGCACACAAGGCACGACGTTACCTCTCAAAGTCTGTACTCGCTGTACTCACTGCTCGAACACAGAACAGCAACAGCACAGAGAAGGACGAGGAAGGTCAGATACGAGCCTGATGATCTGTGCTTCTTCCTCAGGAGTGGCAGGCTGCAGTCCAAGGACTATATGACATACCTAACGGAAGTTATAAAACCAAAATGAGCATGAGAAACAGGTGAAAAAAAGCAGCATAGCCACAATGACACAGGAGAGAATTAGTGCGATTACACAAAGGAATTCACTCCTACCTGAAACAGGAGGTTGAGGAACTCAGCAGCTAGTGCACTCTGCACACTCCATATCTGATAGTCTTCAAGTGTCAGATGGTCCTTCTATGTGTCAGAGCAAAAGAAAACCGTAGCCTCTAAATGTATAAATGTATGCCCATAAATGTATTTCAAATCATACGTTAAGGTAAGAAAATGTTCACACAGATACCTTTGTAGTGTCATGTACCCTAAGAATGTCTTCAACAATATCAGGCACATTTGCCTGCAATTCCTGTAAGAAGAGCAAAAAGTTAATTTAATGAGAGAAGAGGAAAATAAAACGGTATTCATCTAGTATAACAGGAAAGAGATCAAATAAATAACTAAATAAATCTGGACATTTTCAGTCTCTCCTGTCTGACTTTAGAACCTGAGCTTATTGGAGAGCTGTGTTCTTTCCAAGATCACTTACAGGGATGAAGTCAGTACGATTGTCCCTCCAGACCTCTAGTAAAGCACCAACCATCTCGTAAAGTTCTTGTCGACAGAGAACTCCATCACGGTCACCATCGAACACTTTAAAACAAACT
Source organism: Tenebrosternarchus preto (assembly GCA_025802075.1). Taxonomy (NCBI): domain Eukaryota; kingdom Metazoa; phylum Chordata; class Actinopteri; order Gymnotiformes; family Apteronotidae; genus Tenebrosternarchus; species Tenebrosternarchus preto. The sequence continues at coordinate 6,581,146 of JAOYMR010000014.1, read as the reverse complement.
GATCCAAAGCAAAAAGTTGGTGTGAGCACCACATCACCACAGCATTTTATATTACAAGCATTTACTTCAAATCATGTCTCCAGCTACAGCACATAAAATAATAAAAATACAAAAAATGTTTAAACCTTACTGTCTAAATAAGAAAAAAAATGCTTCAAAATTAGCCGATAAATATGAATGAACCAGCCAGTGCTCTGCTGAACAGACTAGTGCTACTGCTCAAATCATCTCCCAGGACTTTTTGTTGTCATCAGACTGCAGGGCTCCACACTCACATTTCTGTCTCTCGGCCAGGGGTCCCCTACAGCATGCCGACAACCCACAGGAGATCTCTTTGAAGTCTATGTGATTGTCTCTGTTCTCATCAAAGGCATGGAACAAACCTGAAAGCAGGGGATTGTAAAAAAATAATAATAATAATAATAATAAAATTTAAAAATGCACGCCTCATTCTCCTTCGCTCAAGCCAACTTCATTTATGGTCCAGTTCCTGATTTACTAACGCACAGATGTATGACCGAAGAAAACTGTGAATCAAAAAGGTCCATAAATCAATCGCTAATCCCGTTTATATTTCAATAAAAACCCAAATCTATATCCACATACCTTCACTTATGGATGGATGAATAGGTGGGGAAACCAGTGGAACAAATGTCTCCAAGTCAAATCGTCCAGTTCGTGACTGAGCTTTCAGTAACCAGTATCGCTTCTCCAGGTCAATAATATCCGATTCTTCCACTACACAACACAAAAGCATATAGCCATTCCTTACTGTTATGAATATGCAGACCTGCTATGAAGTGTTCATTAACAGACATTTACATGTCAAATCATACCTTCAGTTAATTATTTGTTGCCACACAACTGGTACAAACCAGTTATATACAACCCACACGTACTTGCTCTCCACATTAACTATACACTTAAATGAGACTGACATTGAGGTGTGATAAAGTGAGTAAAGACACGAGAGCCAGCTGCGATTTTAGAATTAAGATCCATTATATTAGAAAGTACAGGGCTTGGCTGGAGTTGGAAATTGCCTGTGGAGTGATGCATCCTTCACGCTCTTGCATCTCATTTCGGCTCAGCTAAATTTCCCGTGTCTATTGGCTGTGCAAAACTGCAACAACGCACTCACAGTGTGTGACCCCGGCTAAGGTCTGGTAGAAGGTAGGAGTGTCGCTGTCATCGGTCAAAGTCACACACACCCCACTGGACAGGAGCCAGCGAGAAAAGGTGAAAGCATCCTTGTTTTGCAGAAGCCAGCTCTTAAACTTCTCATAATTCACCTTCTCCGCCTGCCAAAGATTAGGACATAGGAACCGGAGATAAAGACCAACCATCAAGCAGTGTCTCACTGCATTCAAGCATTCAGAAGTTCACAAAAAATAGGCATGAATGGGTACGCTTGGGACTGAAACGCACACCTCTAAAACCACAGGTCCTCTATACATCTATACGCTACGTCACATAACGAAAACGCTGCAAACAAATAGAAGAATGATGACCAGCTAGATTTATCCTGCTCATATTCAGTAGGTTATTTGAGAGACATTACAGTAACTTGAGTAAAGTAAGCTTATCATTTTATGCCTATGATTCAGGTATGTATATCCATTTCTCCTGTCCACTTGAGCAAGCATCTGACCTCGGTAAAGCACTTCCTGAGAGAGGGATGCACTTCTCCGTCCACAGCCTGCAGCATAACTTCAATGTCCTCTCGAGTGGCATAGCTGCCCGATTCACTGGCAAAAAGACTGAAAATGTCTGACAGAAAAAAAAAAAACAAAACCAAAACAACAACAACAACAACAACAAAAACACGTCAGAACCTGTATATCAAAATTATTATTTGAGGAACTCCGTGTCCTGCTCATAATGCTGTCACTATTTTATTGGTATTGCTGCAAAGCACGAAGATTGAAAAGCTATTGATTGATGGAGAGCTCACTCACATCTTGCCTTCTCTTCATCACGTCCTCTGGTGAGCAGCACCAGGCCAACGATGAGGTTGTTGAAGTGCAGGCCTTTTGATGTGCCACCAAAGGAACTGTAGATCACCTAAAGGAAATAATCAAAGCAGGTGAAGGCAACAAAATCTTACTTTACTATTTTTCTCTGTTCTTTTCTTCCATTCTACAGAAATGTTTCTCTCTAACAGCATTTTCAGCGAGTGCCTCAGAATGTTCTTGCCGGTAGAATGTTCTCTGTGGTGAAATGTGCATGCAGATCTTCTACCTACTTCCTGCTGACTGTAGTTGCCAGAATGGCAGTGTCTGAAAATTGCAGTTGACCACAATGGTCAGGAGTTAGAAGGGACATACAACAGACACTTTGTAACCGCTGCCTCCAAAAATTTCAACTCATGGCTTTTAAATTGCAACCCAAATGCCCCCCCATCCCCCCCAGACCTCAGTGCACTGAAACTATTTATATGATACAACAGTATCATGTCTATAAGTATCACAGTATCAACATTTGGCTAATTATCTGTGAATTAATGACATGCTTGTTACAAATAAATTAAAATAATGATGAAAAACTATTTGATCTGGATAACCACAATCAGCTGGAATTAACCTTTTCATCATAACAAAATACAGCATCCAATTACAAAAAACATCCAATTACTGAAAAAAAGCTCACAGAAGACCTACTTATAAGAAGTTCAACTGAAACCCATCAAAGCCTTTTATCTCATGCAGAAACTTGCAGAGGCACATTCCACATGCCCAGAACACAAACAGGCCATATTTTATCATTGCAAAGGGGGGAACAGACACAACAGACGTGTGGTTTGAACTAGTCTCACCTCTGAAATATTGAGCGGGACCATGTCCCCCAACACCTCCTTGAAGAAGCAATGCTGACTCATATAGCATGACAAGCCACAGGTTCTCCTGAAGGCATCTCGCAGCCTTTTGAGCTCAACATCGGTCACTAAATGAGAGAAATCAAAGCCATTACAGAAACTGATACACGGAAATAGACAAAAAATGACAACATTCAAAATGGCAACACAGAAAAAAAAAAATACAGGGAAGCTGATGATTAGATGCAGCGTTTGGATCTGACATATTATGACAAGTCGATATATTGATACTCAAGGCGCTCTGTAAGATTTGACCTTCCATGCAAACCCATATAAAGTTACAGCAGCGTTACGTATTTAAAATCAGTGTCTAATACAGCGCTATGGAAGCAGCTACAAATGCTGACACATGGGAGGATTTGGTAACAGTGGTGTTAATAGCATTTTGGCAGTGCCCTAAAATAAAAACTCTTAATAACGACATGTTAAAACGACGTATTTAAATAGCACGTTTGCAGTCTATTGGGGTTTAAGGGAGCAGATTCACACGAACAACAATTACGCAAGAGACAAGATCCAAACAACTGTAAACTAGCCAGCTAGCTACCTAGCTAGCTAGCTAAACATTAGCCAAATACGAGGCCTGGTGCATTCAAAGTGCAGTAAACATAAATGGAGCAATAACTGCAACAACATGTGTTTTTGTGGACTTGGTGGAAATACCCAGTTAATTTAGGTCGTCACTTGGTTTTAGCCTTGGTTGCTGCAGTTGTTCCGTATGTAGTAGCAGTAAGCCCCGATAGCCAGTTAGCTACCTAGCCGCTAATGACAGCTCCAGTGGTTGTGCAGACCAGGGTTTAAAAAACACATCATCTAAGATAAAACGACAGTGCTACTGCAAATAAATGATCAGATTTTCAGGCATTTACTAATGCAATTAAAACGCAAGCTATTGAGGGGTCTTGACAGCTGCCAACAAGCGAGTTATGGAGGTATATAAGATTTAAAAAAATAATAATAAAACCTGCATGAGGCTCAAGAGTACAAATTTATAGCTAATGCTAACGTGCTCAGCTAATGTCATCTGCTACCTGGAGCTGCACAAGCAGGATCTGCTGGACTATTAACTAAAAACCGTCACAACTCACCTCTCTTGATCGCCTCATCATAAGAGAGGAAACCAATCCTTGATTCTTTGGCCCCCATGTTTTCCGCATTTCATATCATAAAACAAACCGTAGCATCGCTGTCCAAGCTGAGCTATGTCACCGTGGCTGTACCACTGACTTGTTCGTTGCCTTTTTTCTCCTGGACTCCTTAAGCTACCTTAGTCGTGACGTGTAAACTAAGAGGGTCCCGTCGGAGGCTGATGAGTCTTTTGGACGGAGATCTTTGAAACGATTCATAGATGTTGCATTTTTAAGGCATTTCGAAATTAATTAGGTAATTGCAGCGCTTCCGATTAAGCCAGACCGTGGAGGTACGCTCCAGAAAACGCAACCTGTTTCCGAGTTGTGACGTTTCGCGTAGTGACTGGCTCCGATACAGCAATCATGACTCAAAATTGGATGCTATTTTTAATAACTTTATTGATAGTTTATCAGCAAGCCTTTTTTTTAACCTCCAGGCACTCTTTTACAGCATCTTGCCGTTGTGCTTAAGAAAATTATGTGAGAGTAATAATGGATTTATGACGGATTTATATATGAGTATTTGGTTTAAACAATAGACTGACCTAGTTTATTGGTTTAAAAAAAGGTACAGTAGGCCTACTTATTTCTAATGGAAAATCACCATCTTTGCCTCTGGTTAAGATATCTGCAAATGTTGCCTACTCCTAACACATTATATTATTTTAGAAATATGACTAATCGTCAGGTTCCATTGACGGATCCATATGCAAACACATATTAAATATGTTATAGGCTTAAACAAAGAAGAAAAAAAATGTTAGGTCCAGATAAACAAAATGTGTAACTGTTGGCTTTGTTATTTGATGATCACACTGTCGACCTTGTTTATAGTTTTCTCATACCTCACTTGTGCCTTATTTGTAGTAGCAGTCCTTGGAAGTAACACGAATCTACAAAGAGAAGTGCGTGACCCTGTTCTTAGTCCTCTATATCTCCCTCCCAAACTGCTTAATGTTGCCCAAATAAAGCGTTTCTCGTGATGCTTTTTTTGTGAAGATGGCATAATTATAGCTTGCGCTGTGAATGCTGTGAAGTGGCAATTTCTGCGGGCCTGTTAAACCACTCTTTTTTCTCTTTTATTTCAGCACACATGGTTGCAGTGTTGTACAAACCTGGTGTACTGTGTACTGTTAAGCAACAGAGCACGAAAGGAAGTGTTATCGCCACTAACGTCACAGCTGTGATTTGCTCGCGACGAAGGCACGAGACGAAGGCTTTTATATAAGTTCTATATAGTAAAGAAACATTAAAGAAAATATAGTTTCGATGTTGGCTATTTCTTCCAAACAGTAGGCCCACAATAACTTGTCGCTATGCAGCAGTAAATATTGCCTGTGTAACTAGTGCAGCGTTTTCTCATTGAGTCTGATCTGACTACAGGCCAAATGGCATCTTATAAAGGTTCATCCATTGTATTAATTTCCCATTTTTGAATATGAACATATACAAAACAATTAACTAGCTAGCTACCTTGCTACGGATTGGATGCATAATGTGTTGGATAGTTTAGCAACGCGTCAGCGAGGTGATGCACTTTAGGTGTCAAAAATCCTTTGCTATAACCAAAGAAACTTGCTCTGTTGTTTGTAGCTAATATCAGCACGTGTTCTTAATCGAGCAGATTGTACTGTTCACTGTTAATAATACATTATAATGATAATGTATTTTGCTACTGTATACTCTTAATAGAATCGTCTTAATTTATAAATACTGTTTGAACGAACATTTTTAGGTGTTTTGTAAAGTTATTGTATGGTTGAAACACATATTATATGTACCTTCAGTTTCAATTTAAATGTAAATAAATGATTAATGCTATATACTCTAAATAAGATGTAAATAAATGTAAATGTAAATAAATGATTAATGTTATGTACTCTAAATAAGATGTAACTCTGCCATGACAATCTTAATTGCTTTGTAATGTGCTACGCAATTAAAACATATGCTTGAAAATGTGTGTCTATGCAAAACATTGAATCGTTTACGCAGTCACGCGTATGCAAGTGCAAACGTTAAACTGCGCTGATTAAAGCAGTTCGCTTACATTCACTCACGTGCAGAAGTGGCTCCTGCCTCGGAGCTGTGAGACCAGCGCTGAGAGCCTGGCACGCGGTAGGCTGCGCGAAGGCGCATCATGGCCAGAAGCAGATCGTGGTGATTATAACCATAAATAAAGACGGAGCAAAGGGGCTGACAGGCTGAGTGATGAGGAGCTCTCCGGGCTCATTTACATGACTTTGTGTGGCCATCATTTCCGCTCTAATGTGATGCCCAGGCAAATGATCCTAGCGCAATATCGGCCAATTCGACGCCGCTCCACTGGCTCGACATCACAGTCTATAAATCACAAAGGGAACACATGCTCCTCCTGACAGCTAAATCAACATGGAATAATCACATATACAGAGATACCAGGAGCAATGGGAAAGGGCATCATTAGCGCGTGTGCATACATGCTAGTGTAGGTTCTGTTTGTTTCGTTGGTTTCTTTGTTTGGTTGGCTGTTTTTTACAGATCGGCATGCGACATCAGAGGTTGTCCTGTAGTTGGTGAAGTGTTGATATGTAGCATTTATACACACACACACACACACACACACACATACATATATATACGTACATAAATAGGGATGTGTCGAATATCTGGAACGCCACTTAACACATGAACTGCCCTTTATTGTACACTAGGGGGTGCTGTTGGCTGTCTTTGCTAAGTCAAGCGTCACAGTGTATTGCATCGGGAACAAAGGCCGAACTCAGACTACTCTTGAACATGGCATTGAGGGGGTTAACACTTCTTTGAAACAACTGCCACAAGAAGTGGTTTGGTATCTTATCCTTGTAATTGTTTCTGAGAAAAACCCTGGACATGGGGGTGAAAATAAAGAATATCTTCTGTAGGCCAGTATAAAACTGATGTGCGTTTCTAGACTTTTGCTGGTATGGTAGATGTTTTATCATTATGGCACAGACAGACTGTATGTTCAACAACCAAAAAATTAAAAATCTGTATGTATGCATTGAGAAGAAATAAAGACTACAAACAGTTAAAACAAAATGTTTATATTTATTTTAAATAACTTACACATTTAAAACGAGCAGTCACTGGGGTCATTGGTGACATGGAGCCCCGTGTCAAAGTAAGCACAAGATAGTAACATGGTGACTGGGTGTCCTGTCTCAAACACAAATGTCGCTGTGTAGAGTCATGATCCCTCAGTGCAGATAAGGTCCAGTACAATAAAGATTACAGCAGATTTCATTACCCACCTCAGACAGGCCTCATGAAAAATACATGCTACAGCCAGCAGGGGGGGCATCAGTAGATCAGAATCATGATTAGCTGGTGGTGCACTTTCCTAGTGCAGCCGTACCAAGGACAGTACGCAAATCCCCCAAGGGCTGGTCTAATTAAGCTTCACTCAGTCGGAAAAAAAAAAAACCTTTCTGTTAACAAAACAGTGTATGGCATTTCATATAAACAAAAGTCATTTAAGATTCTGGACTTCGTTCTTGCCCGGGTTTCTCTAACAAGCTTTCATTTGCTGTCCAAATACTGGATTATTCACATTGCCCAGTGTGACAGTGTGATTGCAGAGTGACGGATTACTCAATCAGTCTCCACAGGTGCAGCATGAATGTGGTCAAGTTGGAATTTTTGCTGCAGTGCAACCATTTCTTTACTATGCTGTGACTCACTGACCATTGTGACTCACTGACCATTGCTTTTCATGTCAACACAAAAGATTGTAGTAATTAAGCAATGTGGCCAATGTGGAAAACTCTGTGTTGTGTTTTGCCAAAAGTCTATTACAGAATTACATTTTGGGGCAGCAAAAGAAAATGTGCTATTGATTTTAAATGGCTGTGGCAACTGTGCCTCGAGTTCCAGCTCCAGCATGTAAACAACTGTGCAGAAACTTTCTGTTTGCAACTGTGAATGAATATGTGATTCTGATTACACGTTATTCCTTTAACAGGCTGCGTGTGGAGCCATCTTCACGCCTGCCCTCTCCTCTCCTCTCCTCTCCCTTCCTTTCACCTCCCCTCACAGGCTGATATCTTCCTTCTCTTATCTCTTGACTTCATCTTCCTCTCTGCTCACCCGGCCCCTCTGTGAGTTCTCGTTTTGACCTTGTCTGACCCTGCCTCTCCTCCCTGGCTCCCTCGTTCCCTCTCACTTCTCCTTCACTCATCACTCCCTCACGGCTCAGGCCGGCTAGCGGCTAGACTAATCGCTGTCGTCCCGTCTTACCATCCGTCAGGGCCTCCTCTCATTGTTTTGACGTCTAGTTAATTCTCTGCTCATGATTTATCAAATTCTTATTACCGCTCGCTGAAAGCCCCATCCATTGTGCTGATGTATGGTAATGATTAGCCCCACCATGGCTGCCCGATCCTCACTCAAGCCCATCTTCTCCCCGGCTCCCTCTACCCCACGCTATATCAGTCCTCTCCTTTCCTCTCCTCGCCTCTCCTTCTTCCATGCGTGCATGTTCCCCTTCTCTCTCTCTCTCTCTCTCTCTCTCCCTCTCTCTCTCTCTCTCTCTTGTGTAATTCCCCTTTTCCAGCATTGTATTGTAATCTCTTTGCTCGGTGATTCATGCTGAGTTTCTTATCCTCTCGTGGTTGCATGTATTATAAAAGCCTGACTGGGCCTCAGAGATGTTGAGCTGTTGTCTCAGTGGCCCAGGAGAGGACCATAAACAATCAACTCTGCTCAGCTTTAATTAGAGGGGAAGGTTGAAATAAAGTGGCTGAATATGGCGAATGTCAGAAAGTAAGGGTCTCCTGTGCTGAGCCAGTTTGGTTCACTTTCATTTACTTTCATTTAAAAATATAAAGAGCAGCAGTGAAAGGGGACATGAATTTGCACAATACATCATCACAACACACACGCAGATGTGCTGGGACTTGACCTGGAGAAACTCAGTGCAGTCGAGGAAAGAGGCTTTTGGTTTAAGGAGCGAGCGAGGTAAACGAGAGTACTCCATGCAGGGTTGAAGGTAAACGAGAGTACTCCATGCAGGGTTGAAGGTAAACGAGAGTACTCCATGCAGGGTTGAAGGTAAACGAGAG
>JAOYMR010000014.1:6510929-6521534 GCA_025802075.1 Tenebrosternarchus preto | reverse complement strand
GTATAAGTGTGCTTATATATGTCACTTTGAGTCATTGTAAGTGTGAAAGTATACTGAGAGACACCATCGGGTAATTCTTTGATATTTTGGTGTTAATGCACTTGGTAAGATGACCCTAACCCTAGAAGAATACATGGAGACATGTAGAGCTAATAGAAAATAAGTCTCATATTCACCTGAGTTGACTGACAGCTCAAGGAGACAAAGCTTAGGGAGGTGTGGGATTATATAAATAAATATGACTTCAAAGACCATCGACATGCCTGATCTGTGTCTGCCCTTACAAACGCGTCTTTTTTGTAACTCTGTGTACTTGAGCAGTGAGGAGTGTAAATGCACAAGAGTGTTGATGCATGTAGAGAAGGAATTATTATGTAGCCAATTTTGATTTTGACCAAAAGACAGTGACAGTTTTTGGAACTGTTGTAACAACAGATTTGAACCTAATCCACCCATGAGATGTATTGACCTCACAATGGGAGATCTGCGTGACAACCATCAGCAACAGGAAATGGCAATCAGTCATTAACATGGTGACACATCTGTTGACGAGCAACTTCAAGGCGGCCTATCAAGTGTCCCATAGCGATTCCCTATTGTTCGTGCCACACCCCCTCTTAGTCCCTTTCTCTCCCTGGCTATTCTACTTTCCCACCTCCTGCTGTCTTTTTCTTCTCTTTCTCTCTCTCTTTCTCTCTCTCTCTCTCACCCAGGTCTCCTCTCTGCTTGCATCTCCAGCTTTTTACTGGTCACTATGGTGGCTTCACTCTTAAAACAGACTCAACTGTGACTTACAAAAAGCTCTTGCTGGCTCGGTAATAATTTCTAAACATGAAAGAACTGTTAAGAGGGATAAGGAGGAGGGTGACAGTTGTAAAAGCTGAATGATCAAGGTCAGAACGAGCAGAGTGTGAAGAGGAAGAACCCAGTAGGTACTTATATAAGGGAACTGATGTGCTGATAAAGAAGTTCACATCTGAGGTCATGACCTCACGGCAAGGTCATCCTCTAGTAATATCTGTTTATTCCTACTGCCAGTACAACCAAAAACACCACTAAACCAACAAACTGAAAGGAATGCATTTCTCATTCACTGGCCAAAATAACCATGTGCTAACTTAACACCTCTGTGATCGCTGTTTGAGTTTATAGAGTATTTACAGTTTATAGAGTATTTACAGTTTATAGAGTATTTGCAGTGTTGGTGTTTGAACTGCCATTTAGAGCCTCTGACAAAAATGCCAAGAGTCTAACAATTTGGCAGATATTAGAAACTTCAGACTTGGGTATGTCTCATGTCTTTTCATTTGGTCAGTGTAACATCCTTTATTTGTTTTTGTGAACTTCAGTTTTCACAGACGTCTCATACAGACCTTTCACGGCCTGAGCAGATGAGACACGCGCCTTTGTTTATTCATTTTGCAAGTAATCACATGAAAATGAAAAAAAGGAAACATGGTGAAAAAGACATAACAGTGTGTTGAATAAAGTGCTCAAAAAAACACACGTGTGCACACACACATGCACCCTACATATAACCTATGAGCAAGCAAGACATCTGTGTCTGATCTTAAGCAAAGCACTGACACAGTAAACCCTTCACCATACATGCTTTGCAGTGCAATTTAACCCCTGACCTTTCTGCCTGACAGACTGTTGCCTTAGCAATCTCCTTATCACTGAGTTGACCTCCACTAACCTCACAAGGATTCCATTTAATTTCTGACAAACAAGGGCAGTGCACCAAACAGTGACACTGAGTAATAACAATTCAAAACAAAAAAAATCCAAAACACTGTGTTAAAGTAAATGACAATAAGAACATATAATCAACAACACATAAATCATCTCTAAAATATACGTGTTAACCGTAACAATATGAACATTTTAGACTTTCTCGTATTTCCAGAACTGAGCCCATAGTGGAATGAAGAATACATTTCATATGTTAAAGGATTCAGTCTTTAAAGCCTCTGCAACGCGGGCTATTTCCGACTTCCATTAATAGCTCTTGTCAGGCATAATTTTTAAGCACTTTAAGCAACCAATTCATTGTATAATTAGGTTAACAAAATTAGCTCACCGCCAGATTAGTCGGGAGCAGAAAAGTAGGGTTTTAGCTTTTCTTTTTGACTAGTGTGCAAGTGAATTACGAGAACGCCTTTACAAGGGCAAAGGAAAAGTCAGCATCATCCCTGATTTGTTGAAAACTCGTAACTAAGAATGTGGGTGGACCTCGAGTACTTTTAAAAGCATATGAATTGTCTTTGACGAATTTAGTGACGTGAGTTTCAAAACAGGATATGGTTCTGCCCTGATCTTTGAACTGCAAACATTTAGGCTGAATATGCTTGGTTTAGATTTATACAACAGTATAACCCACGGACTGAGAAGTTAGCTCCTTTGCCATTTGAAGAACTGTGTGGTAATGTTCTGCATCAAGCGCCCTCTGCCTGTCACTCTAAACTGGCAACGCTATGAAATGTCGTTTCGGGTCTGTGAAAACGGCGGAATCTGAAAGAGGTAAGATCTCTGTTATCAAATACAAATGAGCTGAGAATCTAATATGATGACATTTAAAGGTCTGTTGTCACGCTCATGCCGTAATGAATAGGAATGTGACAAAGGATTGTTGGGTGGGTCGGAAAAGATAGTCCCTCCCTAATTGGTTCATACCTTCTCATTAACGATGCAACCAACGACCATTGGACGGCGACTTGCGTACTCTGGTCCTCCTCGCGTTTTAGTTACTTGAAGTACCAGTTACAAGACGAAACGGAGCGACTGTCGGAGGACTGCAAAGCCGAGACTGGAGAGCTTTCGTGTCGTTTGGCTGTTTTATATTTGTAGCCAATTTTCTTGTGTGGATTTGTTTCTCCCTGCTGTCATAACTAATATCAAGTTTACCTCTTATACAGGATCACATCAAAATACGCACTTTTACATTGTCCGTAGATCCGTTTGTGGTGTGGATGGTTGAACGACTTCAGATCGAAACGGAAGACAGACCCTGTAACGGAACTATGAATGGCATTGGAATAATTCTTCGTCGACCCTAAAATCACCATTTTTCTCAGCTGGAAATAGGGCGGGTACCAGGACATTTGTGTTGTGGATTATAACAAAGTGCTATGCGCATGGACGTAAGACAAACCCATTGAGTTTTGGACAAATGTATCGTCTTTGATCCTGCGCACTTCGTGCCGGACCTATCCCGGTTGAGTCTCGCGTCAAATGAAAGATACTCTTGGTGGATCTACAGTTCACAATTTACAAAGCCTGATTCCCGAACGCCCCGTTAAAGAAATCCGTAACTTTGCTTTAACAAAGGGTACTGGAATTAATATCCTAACTGCAATTTCATTAAAACCCTCGGATCCTCTTCGTCAGGCAAAGAGACTTCCTATTAAAATTCTCAAGATGTTAACCGCACATTCCGGCCACTTACTTCACCCGGAGTATCTTCAGCCTCTGACATCAGCTCCTGTTAGCATCGAGGTAATCATCTGCCCTATATATTATGTCGTACTCGTCGCTCAGTTAATTATTGTGCGCAAAGTATTTTGGCGTTACAGTTCATGTTTTTTGCCGTCTGAGCAAGCTAACATTGTAAAAAAAACTTTGATATATATATATATATATATATATATGTGTGTGTGTGTGTGTGTGTGTGTGTGTATGTGTGTGTGTGTGTGTGTGTGTATGTGTACACACGATTTTACCTGGTCTGAAAAAAAGATTTTCTCCTCTATGCTGCTCTATACAGACTAAAGGGGGGGGGGGCGTCCAAATAATAACCCACGGAGTTAACCCTTTGTTAACCCTTTACTAGGTTTATTGCTTTACCGTCTTCCCAACTTGAAGCAACTTTAAACTATAAAGTATTTATATATGTATTTATTTATATTAAATATGCGCGAAAATCTTATTTACAATTGGTCATAACGTTGTGTTTTGTTCCTGTATGATTTTTCTCCTGATTTTTTTTTTTGCCCCTAGAAAATTATAGGGCTGTAACTACTCCGTAACTACGTAACTACGTAACTACGCCATTGACTGTTCCAGCATCTATCGTTCTCTTGACTACTGTTCTTCTGTTGTCAATATTTTAAGTCAAACCCTTAAACATAATTGGTAATAATTAGGGTGACATTACTCGAAACATAGGCATATTACATATAACATATAACACACACACACATATACCACCATTTGTAGTAGCTTTTCTCTGAGATGGAAAATAATTTCTTTCTGTTACCCTTACAGCTGGACGCTAAGAAGAGCCCGCTGGCCCTGCTGGCTCAGACCTGTTCTCAGATAGGTAAGCCAGATCCCCCTTCCTCTTCCAAGCTGGCCTCCATCACTTCCGGTGGGCTTAGTGACAAAGACTCCTCGGCCCGTACCTCCTCTGCAGCCCTGAAACTCGGGGAGCAGCGGACCTCCCAGGATGACAAGTCCAGTTTTAAACCCTATTCCAAAATCGGCCCAGACAGCCAAAGGGATGGTAGCAGCAGCACCAGCAGCACCACCAAGCCTGGCTTTTGTCTTCCCATGGGTGGAGGTAATGCCAGCAATAGCACACAGGGTTGCCAGTCCCACCCTCCTCATACGCTGTCTCCAAACTCCAGAGGGAGCTCGCCACCACAGACACACAGGCAGACTCTGTCCCCTGGCCCGGCACGCCAGACCGGCCACTCGCAAGCCGGGAGCGTGGAGCCCAAAGCCACTGAAGCAGCGAGCTCAGACAGCAGCGGCAATCTGAAGAAGGAGGCTGAGCTGAGTAAGATCGGCCTGGACAGTCCCCAGCTGGCCAACTCGAGCCATGCCAGGGCAAGCGCCAACTCCAGCAGCGGCAGCTCGGACTGTAGCCCCAGTAATGAGGGCAAGGTGGACTCACATACGGCCCAGCCCGGAGGACACGGGCCCGTTTCTATTTCTCCCTTTAAATCCAGTCACCACATGTTCCCACTTCCGTCTTCCAGTATGGGCTATCATGGGTCTATAGTGGGCACTTACGCAGGGTACCCCGGTCAGTTCGTTCCTGGCTTGGACCCTACCAAGACCAGTCTCGGGGCTGCCGGCGTAGGGGTTGCAGGAAAGCACCCCAGCTCCAGCCCACTGACGGGGGCATCCCCCCCCACTTTCATGCAAGGCTTGTGCCGGGACCCGTACTGTTTAAGCTACCCAAACGCACCACATCTAGGTGGCAACAGCTGCAGCACGTGCGTCCATGACCCCTCCTCTTCGCTGAAGTCTGGCTTCCCATTGGTGTACCCCGCCCACCCCCTCCACTCCCTCCACCAGAGCTCCCTGTCCTCCAGCGTCACGCCCTCGTTGTCGCATCCCCTCTACACGTACGGATTCATGGTGCCCAACGAGCCCCTGCCTCACGCCTGCAACTGGGTCTCGGCCAGCGGGCCCTGCGACAAGCGCTTCACCACCTCCGAGGATCTCTTGGCCCACCTGCGCACACACACCTCCCTGCCGGGCGTGGACGGCAAGCTCCTGTCAGCTTACCCCTCGTCCGCAGCCGCCGCCGCCGCGGCCTCCTGCCACCTCCACCTGCCCGGCCAGAACAGCCCAGCCTCCTTCTCTCTCAGAGCGCCCCCTAGCTTGGGGCTGGGCCGCTACCACCCCTACAGCAAAATGCACCTCCCCGCAGCTCCCTCCCTGCCCATGCACTCCTTACCGGCATCGGCACCCTACTACTCCCATTACGCCCTCTACAGTCAGAGACTGGGATCTGCGTCGGCCCTTGGATACCAGTGAGGTCCCCACCTGGGCCTTCCATGCTGCAGTGTTCTTCAGAGCAGGCAGGATGCCACGATCTCCAGCTGATACTGGACACTGCCCGTGGGCCCCTGCAGCCTAGTGCTGGGAGAGGAGGATGGAAATGGTTGAAAAGGGAGCCCAGACTTCCTTCAGGCCAAGGCCATGGGTATGCAGGATGCATGCAAGCTTGAAACAGCGTGTGAGACCTGATGAAGCAGCAGCACAGTTTTAAAACAGAATTGTATTTATTTTTAAAGCGCTTTGGTTTTCCACTTTATAATCCAAAAAAAAAAAAAACCCTTCTTATTGTTTTCTTTTACAAAATCATCCAGTCATGAGGACGTCATGAGGACATCGGCTCATTCCATAGTTATTTTCCCTTCCCCTCCCTGCCTGTGATTTGCACACAATTTGGTGCAAGGTTTCATGTTTCCGTTCATTTCTTGAAGCAAATGTTCTTTTCTCTGTTTCTCTTGTCTGTGCAGTATGGATGTGCATGTCAAAGTCCTTTCTAAATACGCCTTTTTTATTTTAACAGCTTACAAGTAAATGCTATAAAGAGCTGTAATATTTTTTGTAATGTGTGGAGATTACTAAGCTGGTTAAGGTGCTGCTTCGATGAAAAAATGGCAAGAAAAAATCGAGATGGCAGTGCTGTCCACCTTTGGAGTTATAATTTTGTTAAATAAATGAAATGGTTATATTTAAACTATATGCATTTGTACTTCTTTACCTTCTCAGTGACATTTTAAACAAAAGAGTCATGTGACCTGGTTTTCTAATCTATATTTCTGCTGTTTTTCCCTTCATTGTCGTGTATTTTTATTTAAAATGTACAAGGAGAGCGAAGACAACATTATAGGGGGTGAAGCATTTTAAACCTTAATGTCCTCGTGAACAATAGTGAACTCTTATCTGCATTATTTTAGATTGGATCAGGCCTGTCATTATAATGCAGGTCTCTGGAGTTTTGTGTCAGGAAGTGCAGTATTGATCCTCTAGACCAAGTAGTCTTTTTCCTGTGCCCTGAGTTATCCAGTGCTGCCTCATGGCTTGACACAGTAAGTGAGTGCTGTAATTAGAACTTCACCAAGACAGGAGCACTGAGCTGGAGTGTGAAAGTGTCCAATCAAAAGCTAAGATTTATATATACCATTATTTACAGTAATTAAACACATTATAAAAAACGAATTCGACTGTTCCTCACATTCACAGAATCGTGTTCACGGGCGTCTTTAAAATGGCAGGAGTGGCCGCTTTTCCAGACTGTCTGTCCGGCTGTCCGCAGTCACGCGGGTGTCACGTGTCCGTCCTCGTACG
This sequence comes from Tenebrosternarchus preto, assembly GCA_025802075.1. NCBI lineage: Eukaryota > Metazoa > Chordata > Actinopteri > Gymnotiformes > Apteronotidae > Tenebrosternarchus > Tenebrosternarchus preto. The sequence goes on along the minus strand of JAOYMR010000014.1, from coordinate 6,514,442 downwards.
CGGGTGATTGACGTGCGCCGTTCCAATGCCATCGGACGTGTGAATCTGCGGTTGCTTACAGCTCAGAGTGCTTCTTCAGCAAGGCCTGCGGCAGGAACCTGTGCAGCTCGTGTAATGAGGCCCCTGGGGACCCCAGACCTCCTCGACACACACCTCCCCGTCACTCTTTCCTTTCCAAGCTCTTTTCTTTGTGTCCCTCGTCCAACGGCGTGACACCGGATGTCAATTGAAACATCAGGACTCAGGTTATGGTTATACAAACGTTTGCCTTAAAGCTGATCTCTCCCTGAGTGCTATTACGCTTTCCATTCTTCTGTTTTTTTTCTTTTTCTCTACGTATTCTCTCGTGCGTGCAGTAATTAATCCTTGAGGAATACCATGCCACGGACAGTTCAATTAAATTTAATTACACCGAGTCATTTCGCCCCTATAAATCACACTTCCATAATTAACAGATTAATGCTGTGGCACAAACCACCTATATTCCCTGAAAGAAGCTGCCTGGCCTTTCGGGTGCCGGAGGGGGGAGCCGGGGCCTGTCCTGCCTGGGCACATTCATCCCTTCTGGCTGCTTCATCGCCCGATGACACTGTGCCTTTATCTGCCAGCACGGGTCAGGTTTGCTATGTGGTCCATAATGGGTGAGGAATTTGATTTGGAATGCAAAACCAGCCATCAAGGGCAGACAGAAACCAGAGTAGTGTATCTTGTCAGGTTGATTGACAACAGGTCTCAGTGTCAGACCTGAGGTCAATGTCAGCGCTCATCACGCTGCGGAGAGGGAAAGTCTCGAGATCATTTCGACTGATTCTGGAACAGTGGTTGCGGGCCACAGCATACCACTGGCACAGCTCACCTTGCTGGCTTGATTGGCAACAATAGCATCCCACGGCCTTGCCGAGGAGTTTGAAGGGGCTGACAGAGCAGTAGCTGTGTACCGTCACTCACATGCGCTGACAGTTAGCTCACGAGGTTTATGACGCACCATCTCCCTCGGGCTCACACTCCGGTTACGTTCCCATCAAAACTCCCAGAACATTCACGGAGGCCATCCCATGCTCGGGGAGAGCCACAGAAACTCTCCCGGCACTGATCCAGCATCAGTGCGGGAAGGCACAGAACCTCGGCCAGCTTCCGGGCAGGTAATCGGAGAGGTCGCCCGCCCCCGGCTCGCCTTCCCCCCGACATTGTGCGAATCCCGCTTTTGTGTCGGCGAGCGAGAGAACGCGCGGGTCGTGTTGCCAGAAGGTCACGGTCGCCAGGCCGATCAGGATGTTGCATCGACAGTGATCGCTCTCTTGAGGCATCGTCCAAAACCCCGCGGTGACTCAGATAAAAGAAGGGCACGTCATGTTGAACGCAGCGCGTTCGTTCCTATCATTTCCTATCATGTGTATCCAAACGTGCTCCATTTTGTGAATCACTAGTTAGAAGTTTTCGTTTAAGTAGCTCCGAGCTAAGAGGACAAATCTCAGCTAAAACGGCATGAACGACAAGGACTATGTTCTAAATGAATAAAAGGTGCAGTAGATGAAATTTCAAGAGCATAGTGCCTCTCTCGAGGGAGACATGAATAGTGGTGCCATTTTCCATTTCACTGTAACTCGTCCATCACACTGTCATCCGATCCATCTTCCCTTTCTTCCTCCTTCGTTTCTCATCAATCACTCCTCCAGTCTCTCTCCTCCTCGGCTCCCAACCCTGGCAGGAATCAACACCCACACTCTATTTCTGTCAACCCCGCTGCTCACACCGAGGAAAGACACGTCACTGCAGGGCCCCAAACAAGAGAGACAGAATGGGCTTAGTGCTGCTGTGTGGAGCTCAGAAAGGCCTGCCTTATGCACAAACATGTCTCTGGGAATAGCCTTGCACAGAGATGTCCACCTGTACCCAAACAATACACACAACACATATGTACGCAGAAGAAAGAGGCGAGTCCCACATACACCACCCTTCCCCCACGGCGCGGGGAAAACTGGAAGGTGGTGTCGGAGGGTAGCGCTGGGCGGACAACTGACAAGGGCCGGTGATTAATGATGACAGAGTGTAGAGGCAGCACAATCTCTGGGCCTTTCTTAGTCTGCCTTCAGATCCGGGCACAGACCCGTTGTTTCCTGGGCACAGACCCTGGACCTTCCTGATAGTTCAGAATGCTTTCAAGACCTTAAGGAAACAGCTTTGCAGGGCTGTGCACCAAGACCTGTCAGTGCCTCCTTGGTTTGTCATTGAGTGAAATTTACAGACAGTCCTCTGTATGATGTGTGGGTTTGCTTACTTCTCTGTCTCTCTTTAAAGTGGCTTGAATGTGTAAATGCTTACAGATGTATTTCATTTTTTTAAAGATGCTGGGAAGTTTTCAAACAGCCAGTTACTCCCACTCATACATAGAAGTAGAAGCAAAGGGCAGTAGATATCACTTACAACCAACCAAACTCAAGGCTCCCATTAAACTACGCCAACAAACCTTTGCTCAAACAAATCTTTTCAGACCATCTCAGTCTATTACTGTATTTTGTGGTGAACTGCCCGAATCCCACAGTAAATTAACTTGTCTTGTACTTTTGACGTAAAGGCAGCTCCCTCCATAGGTCTCCAGTTTCCCTCTGGCTGTCTTCTGACACGCACTAGTGAAGACAGACCGGTTTCGGCGGTCTACGAGAGGGCAACGGCAATTATGGCGAACCGCTAATATGCACGGCTCCAGCTGGTTCTGATCTGCGTTCGCTCTGAAGGAACGAACGCCGCCTTGTCAGCTCGCATGCGTCACGCATAAGACGCTTATGGAGAAACGTGCCTTGGCAGCGGATGGCGGAGCGGGGCTGGGTAAGTCTGTAAGCCACACGCGTGGGTGACTGGACTTAACTCGCAGTCTGGTTCGAACATTCCTCTCGGTTTATTCGCCCCTTTCACGGACCTAACGGAGCCCAGATGCTTCGCTCTGACCCAAACCAGAAACGCCCCAGCGCGTACAGGTCATTCATCAGTCATCGTATTTGCACGTTCCTGCGCTCCACTTCGAGGAAATGTTGACAGTTATTTTATTGTTTGTAATCTCTGATGAATTATTGCATTAGTGCTCCAGTATCAAAATATACCCGTTAAATCAATATAAAACATCGTTCAATTAATTCAAATCATATTATATACTGATGTAATAAGACACTTATATAAAAGCCTTATGTAATACAACTGGCCTTATATAATACAATTACAAGTGTGGTGATTATTGTTTTTATGTTTAAAGAAAGAGTAATCACTGATTTGCATAACTTCACCTTACTGTTAGCACTTTATTAGAGCATGAGATTCTTTGCCTGCTCTCTCTATCTCTGTGTTTCTCTTTTCTTTCTTTCTTTCTTTCTTTCTTTCTTTCTTTCTTTCTTTCTTTCTCTCTCTCTCTCTCTCTCACTCTCTCTTTCTCTCTTTCTCTCTTTCTCTCTCTCTCCCTCTCTCTCTCTCCCTCTCTCTCTCTCTCTCTCTCTCTCTCTCTCTCTCTCTCTCTCTCTCTCT
>JAOYMR010000014.1:6498656-6510829 GCA_025802075.1 Tenebrosternarchus preto | reverse complement strand
CTCTCTCTCTCTCTCTCCCTCTCTCTCTCTCTCTCTCTCTCTCTCTCTCTCTCTCTCTCTCTCTCTCTCTCTCTCTGGTAAGGAAAGAGGCCCTTTCAGAGAAGAAAGAGGGCAGAAGCAGTGCAAAGAGAGGAAGCAGACGTGATTCTCCAAATACAGTCATTAAAGGGGAAATGTGTTTTTCAAACTGTCAAGATGATTAATGACTGAGTGCAAAGCAGCACAAATGCTCTTGTTTAGTCTGACTGGCAGACACGATCCTGTCCATTGATTTATGGCAGGCCCTGTGTGTGTGGCACTGCTGTGGTCTGAGCAGCAGGAAGGTGGGGTCTGAGCACACTGCAGTAAAATAACAGAATAGAAGAGAGAGAGAGAGAGAGAGAGAGAGAGAGAGAGAGAGGGAGAATGAAACTACAGCCTAAGTATGATCATCACAGTGTTTTTCTATCAGTGCATATGATAAAATAAATGTCCAATGTGCAAAATACATGTTAATTTAATGCTGTTGTATGAGCACTTGCCAACATCACACAATGTAGGTCAAATATGTGAGACATCTTTCTTGGGTATGTGATAGTCATAAACACATTTATATGTTTATGTGCTGGTCATCGTTAGTTTCTTCTGTTTACACAGTTTTTGAACAGAGTCATTCATAAAAACAACCTAATTTCATAACTTAATTTTCTATTTTTTTGTTATAATGTAAATTAAAGGTTTGCAGTACTTAATAGTATTTAACTTTTAAAATATTCCAGTGCTATGTTTATTACTATAACTCTACTGAAACAACACTAAAAATCTTACATCACTACCTTTTTTTCCGTCTCTCAGGTTACTCCAAACTTTCGACCTCATAGCCAGTACAAATGAAGGTGTCTGATTCAATCAGACTGTGTAAAATCTCGCAGTAGGCAGCCTCTTGTGAAGCAGAGAAAGGATCAAGGAGAGAAATTGGAATTAAAGTCACACTGGAGCGTTAATTTTCAAACCACCATATGTTCTTTGTTGTGATCTTGACTCTACTAGATTTATTAATGCATTCTACGGGACCTGACATAAGCTAATTACTGTTACTTGGTTCAACTGATGAGTCACTTAGGTGCCAAACTGTGAGAAACTGTAATATATCCACACTGGTGTTTATCACGTTTAACTAATTCTTCCCAGAGGGAAAAGTCATTTGGTAGCTCTGTCTACTAAGGAAAGTAAGATATGTTTTTTTGGATAAGAATAATGTTTTTTTTTCTGATAGAAAACAGAGGAGCCCAAATGTCTGAGCTACAAAAGAACAGCAAACAAGAAGATTTATTACCTTCAGTGGAGAAGAGAAGCTGCTATATTTCATATGACAATTGAGGACCTGCCATTCTGAGATGGGATTTTCACATCCTCCCAGGACTCAGCACATTTTTTATTTCTCATCCTGACTCTCTATTACTTGTTTGCAACACAAAGAACTTGCCAAAGCTTCCAGCTAAACCAGTTCCCAAAGCGCGTAAGTTTGGAAACGAGGAACGAATCACGCGTAGATCATCTGAAAGAAGTTACATATGGAAGCAAGGAAATAAAAGAGATAAATTTAAAGAGAAAGGAAGATCCTTTGAATGAAGGGTTCTTAAATTTAGGTTTCAAAGAGATTAGCAAAAATATGTTGTCAGTGCTTCTTCTTTGCAAGATATGATGATGCCTAAGGATAATAAAGAAGAACAAAAGTGAGAAGACATGGTGATCAGTGATCGATAAATGGATGGATGGATGGATGGATGCGTGGATGGATGGATGGGTGGATGGAAGGAGTGATAGACTGGACAGAGAACTGATGGAGATGGATGGATGATGGAATGAAAGAATGAATGGCCACTAAAAGAATGAGCAGAAGACGGAAAGCAAGAGCAACAGAAGCACACAGGGCATCCATCTCCTGTGCTGGCAGTGTGGCCCAGCTGCATGCACAGGGGGGCAGTGGCCCCTGCCTCGACATGTCAGAGGCCATGATTAATGACCCTGAGGCCTTGCTCTCCACCCACCCTCCACCCCCTACCCAACGTCCACCCTCTTCACCAGTCACACTGCGCTACTGCCTGTCAAACTAATGGACGTGGGCAGCCTGACATGACATGAAAGCCCTTGGTGCTCCCAGAGAAAGAGTATGCACACACACAGCAATGGTACTTATGCCCTTGCATGCAGAAACAGCCACTTAACGAAACCATTCAACAAATCGCACAATCACACAGGCCCTTTCAAATATGTTTTTTAAAAAATTTGTCGTGAATGTCAAGCCCTTTACACACTCTCATGTGCAACACCAGACCCTGCTTTACATGCGCTCACATGCTCAAACCATTAGACACACACACAAACCACACAGCACTCCAGGCTCTGTTCTAAAATGAGAGGTTTGTGATCTAAAAATTACCCTGAAATACAGCTGAAGGGAACTGCTACCACTTTGATGACTTGTTTTGGGTAGGACTGGGTGCACGCACGTGTGAGTGAGAGTGCACGTGTGATTGAGAGTGCACGTGTGTGTGTGTGTGTGTGTGTGTGTGTGTGTGTATGTGCGTGTTTGCTCTCTTTTCAGTTGTGCTGAGCGAGAGGAACGGAAAAGGTGCCGGCATGTGCGCTAGTTCCCAGCCTGTCAGAGGGCTGTCGGCCCGTGATTTATGGCCACGAGACTCCAACCTGTCTTCACTGCCAGTTCAGTATTGTTACAAGTGACAGCTAATGAGACCAGACATGCTTTCAAGCCGAGCACTTAACAGCGCCTCAATCTCCTCCAGTCACGGGTCCATTATGCTCTCTCTCTCTCTCTCTCTCTCTCTCTCCCTCTCTCTCTCTCCCTCTCTCTCTCTTTCTCTCTCTCCCCCTCTTTCTCTGTCTGCTCTCTGTTATCCTCAGAAGAGGTGATGGTGGCAAATGCTGGCGTGTAGAGTGAGGGGAGGTTCTGCAGTGCAAACTGAGCTAACCTGGAGCAGACAGACCGAGACAGACGCCCAACATATCAAGCTCTCTGGAGCTCATGATGTCATGCATAATCTGAGCACTTCATCACTTATAAAGGAGCAACACAGGACGTGGATCTGAATAGACTCTGCAGACCACAGAACAAGGTTGCATTTCCCACTGGGTTGGAGAAAAGGATTCTAGAGCAGCACTGGAGACCCACTGCCCTACATAGTTTATCCCTGACCCTGACACACCTGATCCAGATCATCATGTATTTCCCAAGTCCTCCATGAGTTGGATCAGGTGCACTGGGGCTTGGAAAATCTGGAAGTAGATCTCCAGAAGTGGAGCGGAGCATCCCTGATCTACAGTTTATTTTGTTGTGGCAGAATCTGGGTTTATTTCACTCTTCTTGCCCACTCTCTCTGTTGCATTAGCAATTGGTGTGTTAGAAAACAGCTGCAACAAAGGCTAAGCCTTAGTTATGCAGAGATGTTTTCTAGCTATCCATCAGGGTTACTGTGTGGGGTTTTTTAATTCAACGGTTATAAAGGTTATTATGGAAATATCATTTTATATACTATACAAAAGGGTTCTGAGCTACCAGTAATATTTCCATTCTCTCTCTCTCTCTCTCCCTCTCTCTCTCTCTCTCTCTCTCTCTCTCCTTCCTCACCATAATCACTATCAGGAGCACTGGCAACTCTCCCACCTTTAACCCTGGTTTCTTGTCAGCCATGATTAATGGCAGTCTGGCGCAGTGCAGCTTGCATTGCAGCTTTCAGCATTGTTCCCTGGACACATAATGAACTCTGACAGGACTTTTCTTCTCCCTTTACTTTCCTTCTCTTTCACACTTTCACAGGCCTGTTTCACAATGCATGCTGGCAGCAGCCACACCTTTGCCAGAGGCTTTGTGAGATGAAACAGTAATTAGGACTTAAAAGTTAACATTGCACAGGCATTACGAAAACATTCCTTGGATGTTGCACATATTGCAACACAAGACACAAACAGATATACAACCGTTGAGCTGGTAATGGTTTCACAGATAATCCCAGTTTAGGGATTAAAATTTAAACTTATTCTGTTCACTTAGAACTTTTCTCTCTAACAGGCCCTTTCTTACCTAGTTTAGGTGTGAATTGTTGCATCCAGTTTACAGCCAGTTTGCAACACCAATATAGCAATGTTTGATTTTTTTCGCTGATTAGCACTTTTTACATTTGTCATCTGAAAACCCAGGACCTGTTTATGTATAATAATAATAGTAGTCACATATCATAGCTAAAGCTGGTTCTTTGGCGTCATCTGCTGGCTACCATCTGTTAGTACACCAGAACATGTCCTCGGGCATTGTTTAGAGTTTAGATGTTCTTAATCTTACTGTGTTTACTGCTAACCTGACAGTTACAACCCTCAGGCAATGAAACATTTTTGTATATATATCATCTCATTAATCACCTAGCGTGATTAATTATTTCATTAATGTTATATGGTTCAGTATGAATTTCTTTACTGCAAGGCACAATTGTAAGTACATTGTCATGTGAAAATTTTAATATTAAAGGGCATAATTTGACAATCTCAAAAATTGTGATTTTTTTTATGACTACGTAAGGTGGTGTGACCCAAGAAAACATGGAGAAGTGTAGTGAAAAATGGCATTTTTCAAGCCATTAGTTGAGATCATGACAGATTCACACTTGAGCATTTAATTCTCATCCTGTGTGATAATGCTCTGTATGTTAATTATCTACACATTCACAATAATATGTCCTAAATATGCGTAATACTTAAATTGTGTATTTAGACTATCTTAGATTATGTAACGATGCATCTAAATTCTAAATAAAAGTGCAAATAATGTGATTTTTATATACTATTGTTTTTTCAGAGATCTGTCGTCCTTCCAAAATGTATAGTATAAACATAAAAGAAATCATAATATAATTATGTATATAATTGTAATATTTGTCACCTTCAACTCAATACCAGGCTGCCTAATGAATCAAGATTTAGAATAGTTCCCATTTCACTTCTATAAAACGCTGTTTCCAGGGTATGGCTATTAAATCGATTTTTTTCTGAAATCGAAGAATTGCCCCATAACGAAAGAAGAGGGCGACATTTCCCGTTTTCTCCTTTTCTTTTCCTCGCAGTAAAATTTCCCAGATAGCACCTCTTCCCAAATTTAACCCGTTTTGGTGAAGCAGATCCACAAAGTTTGCCGAAACTTCTTGGAGGACGCTGGACCGGAGAGGGAAGCGATTGCTTTGCAACACTTTGCGAAATGGTGTTGATGATCGATCAGGCAGAAAAGCTCCAGACTACGCTATCATCCCCCGAAGTGGTCAAATCCGTCAGGACCGACAAAAAAGATACACGAATCCAAAACAAGTGAGTTATTTCTCTCGTTTTCCATCTAGAAATGAGTAAAATCCAAACCAGCTGCTATTTAAAGGCTGGTTAACGTACCGCTGGACAACAAGCAAAATAAATCGTGCTCAGTCGTGATACTGCGCTCATTTTACAGCGTTTGTCACCCAATAATATGTCCTAGAAAATAAAACTTAGATGCACATTAACTTGTTAGAAGTGAGCTATTAGACCATCTTTGCATCTAATTATGATACCGAGCTCTCCAACCAACCAAACACTTTAAATAACCAGGACGGCTGTAGTCAGTAATCCTCTCGTTAGCTATCTGTACAAGTTAGCTGGGGATCTTTTTAAAACAACCCTAACAGTCCTGACAACATACTAAGCGATCACAAAACTTTTATGCTGTGTTTATTAGCACATCTAGACATTCAGTTGCACCTTTGAATGTTTACTTTGCTTAACCCAGTACCTATGATATGATATTTGCATCTGCTTTCTTTAACAAATTTGCTCTTAGCTGGCTAGCTAGTTGGCTATTTGATACATGATGGTAAATTGCATCGTGATATTACAACTCTAGATTAGCTATGGGTTAATATATTCGAACTAAGTCGAAGTAATTAGATGTCGGATCAGTGTTACAGCGGTATTTTTCATGCTTTTACTGTATCCGAATATTTGTTTGTCTCCAGTTATGAGCCGGATAATGGAGAAGAGAGACGGAGAAGAGGTGGGAAAGTCCACAGCCAGTTGGGATTTGATATCCCGCTGTCCGTGGACACCGAGTCAGACGTTTCCGAAAGTAGGAAGAAATCACCCCTCGTGAGGTAAGAGCGTGCACAGGTGTGCAGAGGCGACGTATGTAAGGATGCGGTGAAGCGCGTGGAGCATGTCTCGTTAAATAATCTACGCGTCGGCGCTGTGCAACAGTGCGAGAGACCGTGTGTTGCTTGGGTGTCTTGTAAAAAAAAATTTTCCGTGTATGTGATGCGGGTTTCTAATGCCCTCTTTCTCAAATATAGCCTTGGTGTGGTTAGAACTTAGAGGAAAGATAATCAACCTGCCTAATATACAGTTGACAGAAGAGGACCGCTGGCGGGCATGATGAGGATATTTCTTTTATGACAGCCATGTCAAAAATTGCTGATACACGTTCTCTGCGATCGCAGAGCTGGCTGTGAGCTTACAGAAAGTAGCACAGAACTGAAAAGGTGTACAGTAAGCATGCATACTGCACAAAAACCAATCAAACCCTAGCTTAGTGGAGCCCCTTCAGGCTCTTCTGTTTTTAACCATTAGTTGTTATGCTATATTTCCTTTCATTTTTGAAGGTTGAAGGCCATCGACCAGCCCTCCCTCTTACAAAGTTCAACGGACTGTGAATCAAAGGTAGAGAGGAAGAAATCACAGTACAGCCAGGTATGAACCGAACTCCAGCATCACACTGTTTTGATCAGTCAGGTTCTTATATGATTTATGTGCCAGAGAGAAAAGATTCCACTTGTTTTAAAACGTCTTTCGCGCCGTGATTTCTGACGTCTTTCTGTGAAATCGTTAACAATGTTGTCGTCTTTTCTCTAGTTTTCCAAAGCAAACGCCCAGTATCATAAACTCTTCAAAGAAATAAGCAAAGATGAGATACTCAAACAAAGTATGTCAACATGTTTTTTAAATTCTCTGTTAATATCCAATGAGGATGTTCAATAAAGATGTGTAACTGGTTTATTCCTCTTATTTAATCACAGTATGTGTGAATGATTCCGTTGAAACTAGTAGGAGGGGAATTCACCCTGTTTTGCTGTCTGGCTTGTGTTGGTTACCAGGTTACACCTGCGCTCTGCAGAAGGACATTCTTTATCAGGGAAGGCTTTTTGTCTCTGATAACTGGATTTGTTTTCATTCCAAAGTGTTTGGCAGAGATACCAAGGTACCTGATCTTGGCTTGATTCAGATGTGTCTTCTGCATCTCTTCATTTCTTTAAACCATTAAAATATGTGTTGCATGACTTTTCTGCCATAGATTGTTATTCCTGTTCTCTCCATCACTCTTATAAAGAAAACAAAAACAGCCCTTTTGGTGCCAAATGCTCTTGTTATCACTTCTACAAATGAAAGGGTAAGTGCCTGGCTTGAAAGGTCTTAACAAACGATTCTCATATAACAGAATGTGATGTTAAAGAGGTTTTAACAGTTTGTTTCTCTTTGTTCAGCATGTATTTGTATCGTTCCTGTCTCGAGACACCACATACAAGTTCCTCATATCAGTCTGTGTTCACTTGCATGTAAGAGTGTGCAACTTCAGTGTTATTATGCATTAAATGTAACTTCAGTGTCTCCCAGTCAGCATCTGCCTGAACTTAATAGCCACATCCCTGCTGTCCCTTTCAGAGAGACGATGTGGGCAGCACACCTGTCACCTCGTCAGCTGAGAAGAGCTTCAGCAGGAACTGTCCATCGTCACTTCCTTTGGTTGGTGCTGGTTTGTTTGTTTTGCGTGTTTGTTTGCATCAGTTCCTATGTAGAGTAAACATGGTTTATAGACCTTCAGCTCTTACAGCGTCTGCTGGTCCAACATAATCTCTGTTCCTCATGGAGTTTGTCGCGGTCTGGTTTTACCCTCTTGGCATGCATGTGGATAATCAGGATTCTCCGCACACTCACAGGACTTTTCTGGAGATTTCTCTGATCTTGACAGAGTGGTGCACCAGAGGAGACAGGACATGCTCGAGAGCAGCAGCTCAGGTTCCCAGACTCCAGACTATGAGAAGATGACTGGTGTGTGTTCAGTTCCCATGCGCTACACACACACACACACACACACACGTCAGGTCACTCTGTTTGCAATCTCAGCCATTGGAATAAAGTTGGCTCATGTGCTCAGATTAGATTCTGAACACCTGACTGCTTTTTTTCCTTTTTTATTTGTATTAGTTCAGTGTTGTAGGTTGAAGAATTACATTTCTAAATGGTGAGGTCGTACATGCTTAGCAAAGCACTGGTGTTCCGTCCGCAGGGCGTTCAGCTCGAGTTACAGTCATGCACACCTGAAACAGCTGAGACTGAGGAGTTTAGAGAAAACGGCAGGAAAAAAATAATGTTTTTAAAAATATTTTAAAGGCTTCACCTGCATGTCGCGTTTTGACATGTTCCAAAGATAAGTGGTTCTTATCACTGATAAAGTGGTGTACATGGGAATCTTTCACTCAGTGTTAAAGGGACTCATGTATTTGAATAGTGGAAGGGCTGTGATATTTAATAGCTCTTATCAAGTGCAGTAGTGGCTTTGCTTTCACTTCCTCCAGGCATATTATTGCTGCTAATGGAGCACCAAACCCAGGGCAGGTTTCATGACCTTATTTCACATGATAATACGGGTTAACAATTGTTTTGTTTAAAATAAATAATATATATTTATTTATATATAATATATATATATAATATATAATTTATTTTTAATGTGTGTATGTGTGTATGTGTATATATATATATAATTTATTTTTAATGTGTGTGTGTGTATATGTGTGTGTGTATATATATATGTATATGTGTATATATATATATATATATATATGTATATGTATATATATGTGTATGTATGTACATGTACAATATATATATATATATTGTGTGTGTGTGTGTGTGTATAAAATGTAATGTTATTGTTTTTTTTTTTTCTTTCTTTATTTATAATCCTGTTCAACCAGAGTTTCCATCCCTCTCTGAAAACTTCCTCAGCACAATAAAGACAGGAGAGATGGTCCATGCTGACATTCACCTGCCAGCCGCCACCATCAAGCAGCACAATGGTATCTGATTTGGGGATTAAATTTCACTCTGCAAAGCGCTCTATGGTTTCTCGGTCACCATGGGCTGGGCTGGATGTCACCATTGTCTCCCTGTCGGCCCTAAGGTCCCGGTAAAGCTGCGTCAGGAGCTCGTCCGCAGCAGCTTCCGCGGCCGATGACCCTCAACGCTCTTCTCCTCATCTACATGCTTTTGTGAGTGCGGCCCGTTCGGCGAAGGTCTACGGCTTCCCACGCTCGCCGTCCTCTACCGTTCCTGCATGTGGCAACAGGTTTAAACAGCCGTTGCCGTTGACCTGTAATTACCGCTGGGCGCTAATTTAAACGGAGGCGTTGTCTCTGCAGGGTGTGCTTCCTGTTCTTGTCATCGTGTTACATGGCTTTCAAGATTATGGCTCTAGAGCAGCGGCTGAACTCGCTGGGTTCACTAGGAGAACAATCACACGGGGAGTAAGTGACGCTCCTGGATTCCACCTGCACACGTTTGCCTCCTCCATGAAGATTTTGCAGAGCTTGAGACTCGAGAGGGACGAGAGACAGACAATGTGCGGAAAAGGCCCAGCAAGTTCCGTCTAAATATACCTTTATTTTGCCCAACGTGGCAGTTTTTTTTGTTCAGGATGCTCTTCACGTACAGGTTGCCTTGATCCCAAATGCCGTGTCGTACAGCAGTGTTTATGAACTGCTCGGTGTGCTGGTTTCCTTGCATTGTTCCACATTTCTTCACCTGCCACGATAAAAGTTTAAATTGTTTTCCATTGCAGAAATGCGGTTCATCATCGCGCCCAGTTAGAGGTGAGCGCTGAGATCTACGCAGAGCTGTCAACCAACCTGTTCAAATTAGAAAAAGTGAGTGAAGCTCGTGCGGTTGCTTAGACGCGCGTGTGAGAGAGGGGTTGAGTGATGGCATGATGCAGGCTCTGTTGAATAATGACCAAGCTTGTCTTTTTCTGTTTGTATTTGGTAAACCACGCTGCCATTTAGGATTTCACTTACCTTCAGAATCATTTAGGATTCTGCACACCCATTATGTCATTGTCAGAGGTGGGTGTGAGAGAGACAGAAGGGCATTAGGGTTGACTCTGAAAGTGCTAGAAACAAGAAGTACTGTCTACAAAAAGAAACAGCTGAGAATTTTTTTTTTTTTTTTCTGCAGTAAGCATTTCTGTTTTGAAAGTAGTTTTCTCCGCTAGCTGATTTAGGAATAATGAAGTGTTGTACGTTTCTGTAACCTGTAGCCACACCTTAACAGTCATGTCATATATTTATATAGATATTGTCATACTTTCCAAAACTCCACCCAGCTCTTGATCACAAAGAAAACTGGTTCTAGTGTCATTTTAGTGGTCGTGATTTAATCCTTCTGTGTTGTGCTGTTTGATCCCTAGATTCAGAGGAACCTGCGTAAGCTGTTGAAAGAGGGATGAGAAGGGCTGGACGGAAGCGTCTTTGTTTAAAAACCTCAGTGGCTCAATCATGAAGAGAATTCTTAACAGTGCAATACTCAGGACCACACAACAGACTCTTTTTAAAACTAAATGATAGTGTTTTTTCATACGTGGTAGTGGGGGGGGGGCTTTATTTCAAGTACTGTAATGGAATTAAGAAGCTTCTAGTGGTATAAATGGGTCCCAAGGACTCGGTTTGGGTTCAGAAACAGATGACCTTCTGCTGTCTTGGATAATTAGTTACTATTTAGAATTGTCAATAAAATATTTAAAAGCCATTGAATTGTACTCATGTAGTTATTTGGTTACAGATGGATATTGAGCATATAGAATATATACTTTTTTTTTTACCATTCTATCATCCACTCTATTGTGTTTGGAAAAGATCTCCCATGATCATCTCCTCATCTCCTTATACCCATGATCACATGGTGATGGATTTGTTCTGAAGCTCAGAAGCTTTATCTTCCCCCAGTGTTGCACAATTACCATGTAACGCAGTGCACTGTTGTACATGGAGTAATCCCTTTATTAGATACACCTACTCTATAGCTGGAACAGATACGCTGCCATAAATGTTTATAGTTGGTAAATTCTCCACTGCAGACACTATTGTGGTACTTTGATGGCAGCTGGTCTGCTTGTGCAGCTGTCCTGAAGTATATTGTTTATTCTTATTGGCCTTTTTCATGAATTACCTGGTTTTGACCAACGTAAACGTGGCAGCGTAAAACAGGTGTATAAAAAGACATTCTGGGTGAAAAATAGTTACAGGTTACAAAAGCTTGAGGGATATGTATTTTTTCAAATCTTGAATACTTGATAAATATAAAGGACCTGACGGTGAACATGAATGGAGTTGTATATAAATGATTTTCGGTGATATAGAAATTTTATTTCCATCCGTCTATCCATCTTCTACTGCTTATCTGTGTCACGGGGGCAGCAGCCTAAGCAGAGGCCTAGACCAGACTCCCTGAAGTGAGAGATGTTGGCCAAGAGTGGGCCTGGCTGTGAGTACTGTATGTTTGGGTTTTCTCCCGTAGACGAGGGTTGCTTTCCTGCGCCTTTGGTTGGGGAAACAGGCTCAGACTGTTGTGTGCACCTATTCACTGAACAGCAGTTCGGAGTATCCGGCCTTCTTGGAGTCCTTGGAGGAGGTACTAGAAAGTGTCCCCTCTGGGGACTCCATTGTCCTGTTGGGGGACTTCAACACTCATGTGGTCAATGACTGAGAAATTTTATTTCAAATTTTGTTAAAGTACAGAACTCGCATATGTTACGGCCCTCGCCGTTTCGTTTGTTTGTATGTATGTTTGTTTATTCGTTTATGTGACGACGTCATCCCTGGACTGGGCTACCCCTACCGGCTGATGTCGGAGACACCCAGGAATGCGGAAGCGGGTGAAGGAGCGAAGCATAAAAGGGACCCCGGCGCGCTTCTCGGGAGGCTTGTCCTCGACGGTGGTTGTTGGTGTGGTTTTGCGATTTGAGTGTATTTTTGGATAGTGATTTGTGACTTAGTTTCTGGTTTAACGGTTTATGATTACGGATTTCCCCTATTGTACCTCTGCCTTGGTTTATA
>JAOYMR010000014.1:6478781-6498373 GCA_025802075.1 Tenebrosternarchus preto | reverse complement strand
ACATAGTATTCATTCCAACATTTGACCTAATATGTTTGGGAACCTTCAGGTTCGGGTTGAACTCCCCACTTTCAGTGGTAAATCTCAAACACACACAGATTTTTTTTTTAGGATTGCGTTGGTCTGCTACCTCCAAGATGAATCCCTGCTTCTATCATTTAAACATGACAGGCTGAACACAACAGTGCAGCAGTTCATGGTTAGTTTTCAGCCAATCCATCACTGTTATTAATTTGATGGTCCAATCAGAAACTTAGCACTTAGGGAAACGGCTAAAAAAGCAGGTACACCAGAGCGCATCCGACTCTGCTCAAAAAGGTCCGTCATATGAAAAGCATCATTTATGTTTTTCCATCATTTAAACTAAACATACTGTCATTCATTAAGATGGGTTTGGCTGTTTAATTCTCACATTAAATTTCTGACAGGGGAGAGTCAGAACGTGCTTTTGGACGTGCCCACAGCGGGATGTGCGTTTTCAACTGGTCACATTTTCATACCTAATCAAGGTACAAGGTAGAAACATCCTCTCTAACCTCTCCTTTTTAAAGAGAAAAAAAAAAACTGTATACTACTACACTGGCAATTTCCTTTTTTTTTTTTTTTTTTTATATAAACCTTAGACATATTAGGTCATTCTAGACCCAAGTAGCTTGTTATGTAATGATCATTCATAATTACAAACAAATTAAACAGACCATTCTGTTGCACAGTTGGTTTAGGCTCATAATGGAGGTTTACTTCTAAGTGCTGTGGAAAATATCCAAGATTAGTTAAGAAGCTTCGCAAAAATGTAGTGTTTCCTTCTCTCGTCAAAGTCATGTGCAGTTGTTTAGAAATAATTCACTCAAACTTGATTCCTTGCGCAAGAGGGAGATCCTTGCTGTAGTTGATGGTGCTGTGTGAAACAGAAAAAGAAAATTAGATTTTCCCCATCTTATAAATGATGAGGTTACTTAAGACAGGTGTACCAATAGTGAAGTTTGGAGGGTTTTTTTTTTTTTGTACAGAGTGTTGTCAGCTGTTCTGGGTAGCAAACGGAGTCTGTGTTTACCATGTAGACCTCCTCATGTACTGCTTCCACGAGTCACTGCCCGATTCTCGTCCTCCTCCGGTGTGCTTCTCCCCTCCTGCGCACATCCCTACACATGAGCGACCGAGATGCACCAGTTACCTGCTACCTCTTACTGAAACTCACTGGACCTACCGAAAGCTCCTCCGATCTCAGCTCCACTGGTTGGAATGTTGACATTAACGATGCCACAGTCTGAGCCTTTGGGCCTGTGGAGAAAACACACCCAACATGCAATAACGTGACCGTGTCGGGGCGGAAGTGCAGAGACCTTCTCCTCTCTGGTTGTTCACGGGCTCTGCTGCGTCCAGGCAGGGCAGAATCGGGCGGCGCACTCACCCCAGCCAGCGGAACACTCGGCCCATGTCCTTGGTGAAGATGCTGCTGGAAAGGCCCTGCTTGACCTCGTTGTTCCAGGTAAAAGCCTCCTCCTCTGTCTGAGGATAACGAGAGTGGAGAAAGGTCCTTTAGCAATAAAACGAAACCTGAAATCCTATAGATCGCAAGGCAAAAGGACAAGAGGTATACCTTGAATTTGATCACGTAGAGGATTGGCACAAAGGTCTCCGTGTGAACGATGGGGGCATCGTGCGCCAGCCCAGTGAAGATGGTAGGCTCCACATAGTTACCAGGGCGATCCATTACCTGAGCAGCCAATCGAGGCGCACATTTCACTTTTTTCCAATAAGCTTCTAATCCCACTATTACAGAATATTACACCAGTTTTAGAACAGCAGCAAAATGCATCAATAATAGCACCACTATCAGATCAACAGTGTCCACACTGTTGTCCATAATCCACAGGTTAAGAACAGAAATAAACAGCGCACCTGATACAGCTCATCAAGGTCTTTTCAAATGTAAAGAAATGAAACAAGGGTTGTTCACCGTGCGCACAGTCTACAGCAGTTCAGGGACGCAAATCTCTCCCACACTTATAGAACGTCTTGTACACCATTATACACTTATACAACCACTTTACATGCATGGGACCAGCGTTTAAGGAGCAGCATAATACCTTGCCGCCACACACGAGAGCGCCGCCCTGCTGCTTGGCCTGCTCTATAGCAGCCAGGTACTGCTGAACTGCCTGTTTGGTGTGAAGGGGTCCATACAGGGTACTAGCTGTTAGCAAAAACAACCAACCAAAACACAAAGCCTCTATTAATACACAAGGAAACGACCACAGACAAAAGCATTTGTTCATATTAGGTTTTTTTTTTTTTAAATAGACGTTCAAAGTTGGCCATTTTGGAGTTCAAGGAGCTAAAAGCAAAACATTCTGGAATTCCTGACGCTTCTTGGTGATTCAGTCAAGATACTGGAAAAGCTTTTTAACTGCAGTTAAAAATTTGTATTCATAATTGGACTCACGGTCCCAGGGGTCACCAATGCGAACTTGTTTGTAGGCCTTGGCTAACCTCTTCACCACCTCATCATGAACACTCTCATGCAGCATCTAGTGAAACAGCACAAGAACGTCAGTGAACTCTTAACCCTGGACACCTGCTTTTGCTAAATGAAGTTTATCTTATTTACTTCACAATCTTTTATACCGACTCAGTTCTACTGTGATTAGCACACGTTAGTTTTGTTTCGTTGTTTTGTATTTGCTTCCTGTCTCTACTCACCAGTCTCCTTGTAGTGGTGCAGCGCTGACCTGCAGTTCCCACAGAGGCAAAGAGAGCAGAGGGCACCACCAGGTTCAGGTCAGCGTCCTCAAACACTGATAACCACAGACGAGCGTTAGGCTTTCTGACTGCAGCTCACGCTCGGCAAGGCTAAGGTTGGGTGTGCCAGTAACCTACCGATGATGGCGTTGTTCCCTCCCAGCTCCAGCAACTGCCGACCTTTTCAGAAAAACACACTTAATCCAGACATCACACACTTAAACCAGACATCACACACTTAAACCAGACATCACACGCCACGCATCTTAAAGATTAAACCTAGATGGTGACACGTGGACGGATGGAAACATCACACACAGCTGGTATAGAATGTTTACCACACACTGTGTGTAATAATGAATCCTTACCAAACCTCTCCTGCACCATCAGGGCCACCTGTTTACCCACGTTGGTGCTGCCAGTGAAGGACACCAGATCGACCCGCTCATCTTTGGCTATGGCGGAGCTGAAGGTAGACCATGCAAACCAACAAACCAAGACCCCAAACAGACATTAAGGAGCGTCCATGTAAAAACTACCTCTACGCTGCTTTGGGAACAGAATCAGTTCACTTACCCAATGTCAGCCCCACCGCAGGTCATGGAGCAGATTGCACCAGGGAGGTTATTCTGTTCCAGCACCTCAGCAACAATTCTGCATGTGTGTAAACACACACACACACATGATTGTAAACACTATATAAGGAGGAATTCTGCATTACCAGTGAAATAGGTTTACAGTAGAGATGGCTCGATACCAATTTTTCTGTACAGATCCAATATCGAATTCTTGTATTTGAATACTGCCCACTCTATATGTAAATCTGATATTAAACAACGATGTGGAGCTACGTTTACAGATGACATACATATCTAGGACAGCTCAATATAAATAAAATGATAAACACAAGGCTGAAGTATTAATTGTGTTCTCCCATTGCCATACAGGGCCTTGGGCACCATCTGATTAGTTCTTAGCTGTACTTCAGTCAAACCCCGAGTGTGTGCGCACACACAACCACACACCGTCTTTCACATCTCAGGACAGATGCCATAAATCGTTCTACTTAAATTTACACAAGTTTGTCTGCCCCCCCACTATAGAATCCAACTGTACTTCCACATCACCATAATATTGACCTTACAGCTCCTCCTGTGAATTCCAGTGGTAAACTGCTGTTCTAACCACTACATTCCCTTTCCACCACCACCCACCAAGTGAGCAGACAAGAGACAGACTACAGTCTGTACATAGTTTCTCAACACTCGACCTCTGCTTAAAAACAACAGATGGTTTTTCTTTCTAACTGGAAAAAAATCCATCAACAGCGGAACCTGTTGCCCCACACTGGGATATCAAAACAACATGAAAACAATACAACGTTAACACACGTGTGCACAATGGATATTTGCATTGGAACACAATGGTTTCGATTGTTAATGTAAATAAAAGCTGAACAGTTAAAACTGTAGAGCTGTATATAAACTGTGCTCAGACTAACCAAGCTTTTATCACATAATCTACTGAAACTAACCTGCTCAAACATGATCTGATTAAACTAACTTGGTTGTCGTCACGTGACCTGATCAAAACAAACCTGGCTGTTATCATGTGACCTCCTCAAACTAACCTATTATGACATGATTTGCAGTGCATTGCAGCCAAGCAACGGTGTACTATTTTTGGGATGGGCTTGTGAAAGTTCAGTTTTCTCACAAAAACAATATCCTACTATCCAATGCAGCATTTGTTTGCTGATATTGAACTGATTCTGATATGTGATATGAAATCGATGCCATCTGTAGTTTAGTGTAACACTTGGACAATTACAACATTTTAGGAACGATCCATTTTAAGAGAAAAAGGGGTGATTAATGGCACTTTGACACACTTTGTGACTGCTACGCTGGTGAGGGGTGTGGTTGGAGCTCCTTTCCTGTGAAGAAAACAGGAAAGCTATTAGAAAAACAGCATAGTTTAGAGTTTTAGAAGCACTTTGCTACATTTCATTAAACCTACAACTTTTCTGCATGCAAAATCAAGTCAAGATCTTAAAGGTAATCTCACCAAAGGCAAACATTTCCACAGATGAGAGCTATAGCATTGTTCCAGCCATACACTGCTACAGGGAAGTTAAAGGCAGTGATGATGCCCACCAGACCCACAGGGTTCCACTGTTCAATCAGGGCATGACCTGGTCCTGGAAGTCCAATACAAATGCCCTTAGGGACTTCTTTACATAACCATCTATATAACCAACTACATTTCATACATCATAGTTTTAGAGTTTTCCCCAACCCATGTGTTATGATGTCATCTTACAAAGAAAATAAAATGAAACCCCTGACTAGAAAAAGTGAAGGCTCTAACATAATTGATAGGACGTACTTTCGGAGGGCAGTACTGGGCCTCCAATCATGCGCGAGAGTCCGACAGCGTAGTCACACACATCTACATACTCCTGTACCTCTCCAACCCCCTCCACGTAGATCTTTCCCATCTCCAGAGACACCTGGGAACGGTGCAGCAGACAGATTTCACATAAAGTGGACAGTCATTTGATTTCAATTAGAAATGCCACCCATGTACTTTTTATGGAATGCAGCTGTACCAGGCTGCCAAGAACTTTGATCTTCTTCCTCAGGGCATCTCCAATCTGTCTCACAACCTCCCCTCTCTTTGGAGCAGGGATCTGCAGAGAACATTCAGAAAATGCAAGAAATATTCCAGTTCAGAGTGTTGCAGCAGAGTAGTTTGCAACAGCTCTGCTGATTATAAACCATAATACAAGAAAAAGGAGGAAATTCAAAGTCACTATTGTGATTGAAAACATTTCAGTGATGCAAAACAAAATCAATGTTTCAAATATACAAAACCTCTGTGAGGCTTTGCAACAATTTAATACAGTTGTGATTGTGTTTATTGATGGATGCTCTTTCGAGCCATTTCTGCTTTTCCCTCCATCCCAATACTTACATCAGCCCACACTTTCCACGCCTCGAGTGCCTTCTGTACAGTTTCTTCATATTCAGCCATTGTGGCCTAGTTAAAAAGTAATGGATTAATTTCAAAGATAAAAAATGTGGCCAACTATATTTAACAAGACCAGGTCCAAAGTTCTTCAAATCTTACACAAGAATTCTTATCCTAGTTCACAGACAATAGTTAAATTGAACAAAAAAAAAACGCAGGAATTAAACGATTCCAAAATAGATCAAAACAACTTTAGCAATCCAAAGACCTCTGTGAGTCAGTCTCTCAAAGGGCAGAAAGAACTATTTTTTGTTTATTATTTTAGGTAGAAATTTTCTTTATCTGCACCACATAAGACATGATTTAGTTGAGCTGGCCCTTTTTGAGTTGTTTGATTACTGAAGCCTCTAGAAGCACATTACAAATCTACACTGTACATCGTGGTCAGAATCTCAAGTTTACCTGTCGTACTCTTGCAATGGGCTCATTGTTGGCAGGACAATAAGATGTGACCACCTAGGAGGAAAAGGTAACAGCTGAGTGTGTACAAAATTATAACCCTTTACAGATTTGAGAGACTGCAAATGCATCTTACTAAAATGTTATTCACTAATCTGAACATGTGGAAGGACTTCTATGAATTAGAACCTCAGTAGTACATGGCCGTTTACAAATATCTGATTTTGCAAACTCGGACACTGGTGCTTTCAACAAGGTCAGGCATCCAGACTGCCGCTTGTGGAACCACGCGATTTCATCCAGTAGATGTCGCTGGCGCCTACATCTTGTTGGAGGAAGGGATATATTGGTTAACTAGCTTTACGAGCTAGCTAGGCTAAAATGTAATATGCTATCTTAGTATTAAGCATGTTGCTCAAGGTAAGACCCGGTAGCTGCGGGCGAACAGGTTGTCCCATGCTTAAACGACCGTATGAAATAGATTGAGCAAAAGTAGTAGCTGATTCACTAGACACAACTCTACAGAGTTAACTAGACAGCTAACCAATTCTCTAGCTATAAAACGTGTAAG
The DNA here is from genome assembly GCA_025802075.1 of Tenebrosternarchus preto. Classification (NCBI taxonomy): domain Eukaryota; kingdom Metazoa; phylum Chordata; class Actinopteri; order Gymnotiformes; family Apteronotidae; genus Tenebrosternarchus; species Tenebrosternarchus preto. The sequence continues at coordinate 6,491,628 of JAOYMR010000014.1, read as the reverse complement.
TTCATATGACTGATCAACAGCAGAATACAACTAGTGCACGTTGATCCATTACCTAACCAACTAGCTGCAAGTTACTTGCACGTTACTTGTACCGTGCCAATAAAGTTAGCTAGCCGTGCTGTCAAAAACAGAACATGTATTTAACTTAAATATGGAAAGAATAACCAGAAAATTAATCATCAGTAAAACAACTTAGTAAAAGAATAAAATGATGGCGTTGACATGAACGTGCCCCTGTCCAAATAAACCACATTTTACACCCATTTTTTCGTTCGCAGGGTGCTAGCTGGCTATATTTAGCTGTACGTCCTGTGGCAGTCACTAAGCTAACCTAGTTTAGTTAGTTAGCTAATCTTGTTTACCTCTCCCTTGCCTCCCCAAGTCCCGTTATAAACTCCATCATTGTCCTCGCTCAGACCTAATTCTTTAAGCCATGCATACTTTGGTTGATTGATAAGAAGCGTAGACATAGCTGCAGCTTGCCGAAAACTCAAAGATCTGAGCTTTTTCTTCACAGAAAAGTACCGTGCGACACTAAAGGCCAACGTGTGCTGCATGGTTGCCTATAGAAGCAATGAAACGGCAGCGCGTGAGGGTTCACGCACGGTTTACGTTCAGTGCGTCAAACCGACCGTTCCTATTGGTTGGAATATGTCTCTCCCCTTTAAAGAGATCGCAGTCCGTAGATCGCCGGGCCGTCCGGCCTGCAGCGATTTTCACGGTCAAGACATTAACACGTCAAATACTAATGCGCGTATATTCCCGAAAGGTTGGGAATGCAGAGTATTTCATATAACTGTTGAGGGCCTAAACTAACGCCCTCAAAAGGGAGAAAGGAAGAGTTTCACGTAGTTTGAACAGCTTTTGGTGGTCATGCACCTTTACTGACTGAATAACTAAATGTTTTTAAATATGATTGTCTTTAATGTCATTTAAATGCTTATTACACATATAGTAACAGCAATTTTGGATGATTCATACTGTACCATGGGAAATGAGGACATTTCAGTTAAGTGTTCTCTTTTTTCTACATGATTTTTTTTTAAATAAAAATAATTATATAATATATTGCGGTCATGTGGCATGCTGTTTTCTTCTATGCGCATGCAAGTTGAAGATGAGCTCTCATAGGCTACCAGTAGGGCGTGATCTACTGAACTAACCCCTGCAGGCACAGCACTGGCTTCAGCTACCGAAACCTGGGTTCATATAACCTCTATTAAAAACATTAGGACTTCATTATGGATTTATTTTAAAAACAGCACTATATCAAAGCACTACCTCTCTTAACAGAAAGTGACATTTTTGTGGCATTATCTGAAAATTCTGAACAAAAACTCAAAGTTCATATTTGTTCAGAATGTACCAATATAAACCCTACTAAAAGCACACTGAATTCAAAACGCAATGATAAAAATGGCACAGTAGGTTTTATCCAGAGTTACTCTGATGACAGCCACTGGCTGCCCTTCTTAGGTGGCACTGGAATTTATGGGAGAGTTAGGAAAAATAGATAACCAAAGTTATATATGTACTATATAACGTTATCGACATATGCAATAAGCGTTACATAGCTATGTAATAAGCATAGACAAATGTTTTTAAACAAACGTCAAATTTATTCGAAATACCATTTTTTTTATTATCATTAAGTCAGTATAATTGCACGACTACAAAATCTTAAATATGTAAAAGTCTCCTTTTTTCTTTTTTTGTGATACAGTACATCCGTGTTAATATTGACTTGATTAATTGTATTAGCCAAAGTTAGGTGTATCAGCAGAGTGGCGCAGCGGAAGCGTGCTGGGCCCATAACCCAGAGGTCGATGGATCGAAACCATCCTCTGCTAGGAACATTTTTGGACATGCATTTTTGATGTTTAGTTCTTTGTCATGTTAGGGTTAGCAACACTGAGTTATAGCGTGTCAAGTGTTGCAAGATTATATAGTAAATTATATATTTTTCTTCGTGTTAAATTGTCATTAGGTGAATATAATATTACATTTTTATATAAAAATGTCATCATAATTAAACTGTCTATTGAGCTAGTTTTAATTTCTAACTAAACTGGCTTAATTAAACTTAAACAGTTTCACACTCGAATTAAAACAAGGTAGATTTTATTTGCGGTTTTTTTGTAGCACGCACAGCAAACAAATATATTTAACCAATCAGAAGATACGCCTGTAACGTCGGACGTACCTCATACGCACAACTTCCGACTAGAAGAAATGGCGGGTGATAGCAACAGAGACACAATGGAGGACCTAGAGGATGGAGAAATAAGTGGTTCGGACTCAGGACCCGAAATGCTGCCAACTTCAGACGACCGACATCGGGTAAGAACATTTATCTAGATATTGTCCATCGGTTTTTGTAGAGCTAATCGGACACTGATTTGGCCCTTAGTCTGTCGGGTTGCTAGCTTGCTACTAAACTTAAATTAACCCTTGTCTTCCAGATAGATATGCCAGTTATCTAGTTATCGATCATACGTAGCTAACTAACTAGGTAGATACTTTGCTGGGATGCCAGTGGCCCTCTCAGTCCTCTGCTCTCAGCCCTATCGTATTAACATACGCGAGGTCACGACCCATTTGATTGGGTAGCTAACCCAACAAGCTAGCTAGCTACCTAGCCGATTCCACTTATTTAATCGAAACGTTAGCACACCTGAAGTGATGCTGACTTTATGATGACGTCTCATTCTCAAGTTATCAGTCATAATCTATTGCCGGATTGGTACTAACATCCCGACTGGAGGTTGCTGCGTGTTGACAAAATAACGTTTAAACTATTGCTTGTTCTGATTAACTGTGGGTCTAGAATGCATGAATGGAAAGCAAAATAGCTCTATGAAATGAAGACAATGTTAACTATGGGGAAAAAATGTTTCAATTAATCTACAGATGCCCTCTCCAGGAGCCTTTTCAAGTCAATGTTTCCAAAGCCGAGGTCTTCCTCAGACAGCCCCTTGTATCAGCAGCTACCGTAGCTCCATCAGGACCGATTCCAGCGAAAGTGACTCTGATTCTGAGGAAGAGGCTGCGCTGTGGAGGCGAAAGCGTCAGAAATGCTCCAGTGTTCCAGCTCCCATGCCTCCTGCCCCTTTCGGAGTCCCCAGTGCTATGACGGAACCTCCAGGTCGCAAGGTGAACAACATCTGGGGTTCCGTGGTGCAGGAGCAGAGTCAAGAGGCCGTCGCAGCCGAACTGGGCGTCTTGGGCATGGAGGGAGGCTTCAGCATGAACAGCCGTCAGAGCGAGACGTACAACTACGTCCTGGCGCGCAAGATGATGGAAAAGGAGAGACAGGAGCAGGGCATGGAGTCCACCTTGGACGGCCAGCTAGAGGAGTACATGCAACATGGAGAACAGGAAGAGAAGAGTGACGGCCACCTTAAGAGAAAGCGATCAGTCAAGGAGAGGCTGGGCCCGAGAGCCGAGATGGACGTTAAGGGACGATATGAGATTACTCTGGATGACCCTGAAGACAGAGTGGTTGATGAAATAGTACACAGGTGAATAAGGAGATGCACTGGAGGAATTTGTGTTATTGCTGCCTAGGGTTAACAGTCAGGATATATTTTTTATTAACTAGGATACAGTGCGTTTCACTTTGTTCCGTTCCCTACTGTCACCCAATGATTAATAAAGTATCTTATTGCTTTTGAAAGGTTAATGGAGCCAAAGAAAGAATTAATAGAGCGTGTGGTGAAGGTGATCGGCACGAAGAAAGCAATAGAGCTGTTGTCGGAAACTGCTACAATTGAACAAAGTGGAGGCCTTTACACTGTGGTAAGGGCTCCTAAATTATAATGTCTGTGCTCCTTAGATGAGACAAGAACTCCTTTACCTGGTTAGCAGCCAGGATAGTGCTGTAAGTGTTTAAGCATACATTCAGTTAGTATTGATTGTATGCATGCAGTAAGGTTATGCTAGTAAGGTTATGTTTGGGATTAGATGTATTTAATCACAGTACAGAAATCTAAATGTAACTGGCCTTCTGTTTCTGCAAGGACATTACACCAATTTACAAGAAGTATATACTTCTAGTGCAGTTTCCAGTAGTTGCCACAGAGGGGCACCACTGTACGTTGTTCTAAGGAATCTTCACCTGCTTTTCTTGCATTAACCCAGTTCTGGTAGCTTTAACATATAGACGTGTTAAAATTGAACCGAGTTTTCTCCTTGCAGGATGGTAGTAGGAGACGGACCCCTGGAGGGGTGTATCTGAACCTACTGAAGAACACTCCCAGTATTTCTCAAGATGAGGTCAAGGTAGGTCGCCACTGCACAGCCAGCCAAGCAGAGAGTCCTGGTAGCACCGTGTTTAAAGTACAGTCCAAGTACGGTAATAGTGTTTTAGCTTTCAACATGAGAGAAGTTTAACTCAGCTGGTCTAGTACATGGGACGTGTACTATAATAATCCTACAGTGGTTTTGTAAAACCTATTTTAAAAACACCACCATATTGCAGGTAATTATATCTGTGCCTTGCTTTTAACGTAAAAGATTTGTTTTGTAGGAAATTTTTTATGAGGAGAACCAGAAAGAGTATAATGACAAGAAGGCAGCTAAAAAACGGCGGAGGCATGTGGTGTCCAGGAAGATGAAGGAAGCCATCCACACCTTAAACCTGCAGGAGCATGACGATGTCTCCAGGGAAACGTTTGCTAGCGACACCAACGAGGCGCTGGAATCGCTTGAGGAGGTTCCCGAGGACCAAGCGGAGCCTGCGCTGGGCACGGAGGACAGTCCTGTGGTTTACAGCTCCGCTGACCTGGAGGTCTTCTGATGCTGCACGTCCGTTTTGTTGAATCTGCTGGTGAATTTGTCGAAGGCCGACAGACGTCGTGTACGGCTTGAGTTGATCGACTTTGAGTTGAGATGCGTGTGTCTGATTTGTTCGTTGTTCAGGGGCAACCGATCATTTCTTTCACCTCCTGCTCCATTGATTGTGTGCAGTTGGACAAGACAACACTGCATCTAGATGAACAACAGCAACAGGAATCTTGTTAATAACTCTGGAACACCAAGCCGTTCCACTGTTGGTGTTCCACTGAGTTTGGCAAACTAATGTTTATTTTTCAGTGCAGTAACACATTTGTGTATCGTTTAGCCTTATACAGTGTGCTGTTTAGTAAAGCCTGTTGTAAGGGTGCACGCTTTGCTTGCTCTCTGATTTCAAATTATTATTCTTGATCTTAAATGACCGTTCAGGTTTTCTGAATTTTTAGTACAGTCCTGGATTAAAATCTTTCAGAATCCTATATTTGCGTTTTGTCTAGAAAGCAGCTCTTTGTTAAAGGACGGAGAGAGAGAAGCTTGTGTCCAGCCTTTTTTTTTATTTTTATTTTAAATTCACAAAACCCCAGTTGGTGGGCTATGAAACATGGAGCATGTACATTTTTAGTTGATTTTGAGTTTATGCTCTATAATACTATATTGACATGCTGAAGACATTCTAAGTTAGTCTGAGTGTCCATCATATTGGGGGTTGTGATGCTTTGAGAACATTGCACTTCTGACTTCCCATAACGCTAACAAACAATTGTGAAACACAATGTAGTCCTTTATCATGAATACTGACTATACTGTTGAATGACTTTTTAGTGATGGTGGTGATGAGGAAGAACATGACTTGTCCTGATAGGTTTGCTACTGAATACTGATTATTTGATACCAAATCCTCAAATAATAAATAGTTCTATTAGAAATACATTTTAAGTCTGTGAAATATGTATGTTCTTTACTGATCTAATTTTCACATAAATTTCAGGATCATTGATGGTCTTTTCCTGTTTTTTAAATTTTATTCAGTGTGTTTTATCCCTACTGCCTGCTGTTATGAAAGTCCATGATTAGTTGTGAACCACTTCTTGCAATAATTTATTCTTTTGTGAAAACACTGATTCAGTCACCCCGCATCTATTGCTCAAAATGAAGGGTCAAAAGGGACTTTTATAACTAAAGCACGGCTGATGATTCATTTCAACTTGGGTTTTTCCTCTCTCACATCACAGCTCATCAGTAACATTTTCTGTATTTAGAATCAGTAGAATCTGGCTTAATTATGTACTTTTATTTGATACGACCACCACCGCCATGCCATTTTTATAAAGTTAAACAAAAGACATTTTGTTGAAATGTTACGACTGACTCACCAAGCTCCTCAGACAGCGGGATGAGATGGAACCTCTTCACCATCAGAAGTGCAACGCTGAAAAGTTGTCATGGAGACAATCAGGGTAATATGTCCAAATTAGGATGTTATTGTGTTATCTACTTACTGGTATATAAGTACCCAGTTACAGAATCCTAAGGCCATGGTATTTAAGTTATTCGTGACATGGCTAACAAAAGGTGTCCCAGATACCTCATGAAGCTCCTCTGTCCTGAGAATTTGATTCACATGTTGAACTTTTTCACTAGTTCTTGAGGCCTTATTGTTGGATAACACCATACAAGTGCATTATATAGGTGTTAGTTACAGGCTGTAAACCATCTGTTGCTATGAACTCTTCATCAACCACCCTCTACCCCATTCTCCACTGCTCGTTTTCAGACCACAGACCCACATATGACCAGATATTATTTGGGTAGTGGACCTGTAACGATGCTGCAATATCACTGCTGGGTTGAAAGTGATATGCCACCCCAAAATATCCAGTGGTTAAGAGCAAACTACTGATTAACATAAAGTGCATGGCAACAGATAGGCGATGCTCACCTAAAAGGAGTGTCTAATAAAGTGAATGGACAACGTGTGTGTGTGTGTGTATTTATTTAGCGGAAGGAGCTGTGATAGGTGACTATATGACATTGCTATGTCTTTGTGGAAGTAGTGTTAGAACACCATTCAGAGACCAACAGAAACCCACAGAAAAACATGTGCAGAGATGTTTGAAGAGAGATGTAAACAAATAAAATGCTTAGAAAAGGAGAGCTGATAGCATGTTAGTGCAGTAGTGAGGTTAAGCACAGTGAAACGCTCCTTTATTAATGAAGTTTTACAATTACACATTAAATCACGTTGACAAGACCAATAGCTGAAATACTAGTATTTATGTTTTTATGGACTGATGAAGTCGTCTCCTGGCTATGATGGTATGGAAACCTCTGCTTCCATCTGGACCGTATGGCAGACGGAGCACCCCAGATGGCACTGTGTCTCCATAGAGGCATTTTTTTCCACTGGTTTGTTTATATTTGTGGGGCCCCTCCGAAGGAGGTTGGTGGGTGGTGGCCAGCTTGCGTTTTTGCACCCACAGGCTCCTGGAATGGGTGCTGCAGTCCAGGAAATGGTCTAGGCTCCGGCGTCTCATCTCTGGACTCGTATCTGGACTCTGCGTGAGTTCGGAGGCTAAAAGCGGTGACACCCTGGGACCCAGCAGTGGAGCGTGGGTGGCCCGGGGCGTGGAGCGCGGGCTGCCAAAGGGCACATGCCGTGGGGAGGAGGCAGCTAACTCAGACTCGGAAGAGCTGCATGCTGAGGAGTCATCACCGCAGACCTGTAGCTGCTCCATACGCCGGTTCAGGATGCAGAAGCCCTTACTGGTGCTCCTCTCCTCGGCACAACCGGCACCCATCTCCCCAGCCTTCTTCCTGGAGGCCTTTCCCACCAGGAGCACTCTCAGCTCTCCTTCAGACTGGGAGAGCTGGTGGTAAGCACGGCCGGCCCCTTCCAGGTCCTCGTACTCCACCAGCACGCTCTCCTCCATCAGCAGCTCTGGGTACCTGCAACCATACTTCTGAAGCTCTGGCGGGAGATCTCTGCCGGGCCGGTTGACCCGGACTGCCATGATGGGACCGAATGGTTCCAGAATGCCGATGGCAGTCTCCATGACACTCTTGAGAGGAGTCATCATGTCCAGTGTCAAGGGCAGATTGGTGAAGTTCCACACCAGGAGGAGTCTGCTGGGGGCCTGAAACAAGACAGATTCAGGCACTGGCTCTAACCTGCGCACCTTATTTCCTTCCTTGTTTACCTCCAGCTTTGAAGAATGACGTAGGGCGTATGCTGTGACACGCCAGTCTTTCGTCAAGTGCTTTATCTGGTAATAAACAGGCCGTAACAGTTCTAGTCATGCACTTGAAACAAAAGGAATATGCAAGACAGACTGAAAGAAAACTGGAGAGAATGTCTGTTAAATACCCAAAACCAAAATCAGTTTTGTATTCAGTTTAAAAATATCCGTTTGCTTTTAAAACATGGTCATATTGAATACTGAGTTGCTGAAGCTGTACAGATGTTTGGGGCTCAGTTAAAAAGATGTAGAACTGATGTCCACAATTTAACTGAGTAAATCCAATGGATAGCTGTGCATAGATAAAGTAAGAATGAAAACTGATGTAATGTTATGACAGACAGAAACAGACATTAGTTTGGAGGTTTCTTACCTTTTTAAAAGATGTGAGTAGTTTGATGTTGACATAGCCCATCTTATTTCTTCTTACATGTTTTAAAAGGAAAGCATCCTTAATCAAATTCTCATCAGAAAGATAATGTTCAATCTGGGAGACCATCTTCTGAATGAGATCAGCATCCGGAGGAAACCAGTCAAAACGGTGGATGTCTTGACCATCCTCACCAGAAAACACGAAACATCTAAAGAGGGGAAAAGGAGCCAATAGTACAGCAATTGCATGAATACCAGAAGTTCTTCACAAATATAAAGCAAATCACAAAACAAAAGAGCGTACTTATCGTTATCAGCACTGTCCATTCTGAGCAGGGTTTTGGTCGGAGACTTTCAACACTGCAGTCCCTCTCGTCAATGACAGTTTGAAAATGCTTAATTCGAACCCTCAGGGACTGAATAGCCTGTACTCTGCTCAGCTGCCTGTTGATGTTCTACTTCAGTGTTATAAATCTTCTGGTTACACCCACACCACTGGCACTGTCATGCAGCATCTAACCAATCAACAGCGTTTATGAAGGCTATGCTGTAATGTGTCATTTCCAATTCAGGATATTTCCACTCAGAGATATCACAAGAGGGCCTAAAAAGCTGCATACTCCTCTCATGAATTTATTTTTTGAAGTAGATTGTACTACTTTATCCTAAAATAATCTCTAACCTGCACTACACTTTTGCTTAAAGATCGTTTCGCCCCATCAAGAGAAGAAAACTGACATGCAATAAAGTACCTGAAGATACAAATGAAACTCAATAATAAAGGAAATTCAAAACTTTATGGTCATTTGATAAACACGGAAACAATATCGTACAAATTTGCAATAATTGGCCTCATTATTTTTTATTATTATAATTTCCACCAGTGGTGAAAAAGAAGACAAGTCACATGGTCACAGCAACACTCTAGTAAATAACAAGCATGTCAGTGTAGATATGAAAAAAACTTTTCCTGACCTGCAGCCCAGACACTTCATGTTTCAGCACTATGTAATATTCCACGGCTCCCAACACCACAGCTGGACAAAAGAGGAACCTGGGTATATTTTTCAATACAAACCTGTTTCAGTGTAGGTATAATTTTGGAATATCTTGCTTTGTGGTCTGTTTCAGATCAAACTGCAGCTTCTCAGTGTGACCAAGCATTTTTCTGTATGTGTTACTTTGTTGATTTACTCCTGTATTCTGGATTACTGTCACTCTGCACGACCAAATTTATTTCGAGTTTCAGACCACAGGTGGATGCCCTGGCGTTCTGCTGTAAGATGCTCTCATACAGCTTGAAATACAAAGATATCAAGCTATCCAAGGTTTCTTATGTGGCTAACAGGTTTTATCCTTTTCGGTGGAGAAACCAGTGACAATGATGAATCTATCTTAACCTGAGGGCAAACACTCTGTCATGTCAGTTATGCTATGGTTACTATAGTACTAATATGAATACTAATACTACTAATAAATAAACTAACGTCTGGACGGTGATAGGCTATTCAGTCATTAAAAATGGGCTACACAAGCATGATTAAAAAACAACTTTTCAGTTTGCGGATAATATACAAACTATCAAATTCACAATGAAACGGGGGGGGGGAACACAAAGATATTTGCAGCACGGTTTCTAAGTCAAATACCACGTGTTGGACGATCCCTTATGGGCGCACAGCAAACTGCATTCCATTTATTTTGAATTTTGTCTCGGACGCTCGGTTAAAAGCGACTCGTTACGTCGCGGTTGCCTATTGGTTGGTCGTGGTCACGTGACGGTCGAATGCTGATGAGCGGCCATATTAGTCAAACCCATTATTCTTTCATTCGGTTGGAACACAAAGTAAGGTACTTTCACGAGCGTTGCGGTTTTTAAACCTTTTTCCTCTTTTAGGCTTTGCATCGTTAATGTGCTTCCTTTGGTGTGATGTGATATTACGGCTAAATACGTACACCTATATATTCTAAAGAAAAAAAATGCTGTAATAAGCTCTTATTTAATAATTGCTATATGTAACCATTTTGTAAGCTAACAAGCTAACGGAGGTTCATTTTTATGTTGATAATAAATATTTTGTGATTTTCGAATATTTATTCCCAATGTTAAAAACATTTATATAAGTTGGTTCAACATAAACCTAAGGATACTGTTTTGATTTTATTTTAGCTTTTTGTGTTACAATGGCGACTGCAACTTCTACCCCGGCCGGCCAAAGAATAAGCACCCGCGCGACCGCCGGCAGCACTCCTTTGAGCCCCACGAGGATAACGAGGCTGCAGGAAAAGGAAGAGCTGAGCAACCTGAACGACCGCTTGGCAGTTTACATCGATAAAGTTCGGAGCCTCGAGTCCGAGAACAGCGTTCTCCTCCTGCAGATATCCGAGAAGGAAGACGTCAGGAGCCGGGAGCTGTCTGGTTTGAAATCGCTATACGAGACCGAGCTCGCGGACGCCAGGAGATCTCTCGATGACACTGCCAAAGACCGCGCGAGGCTGCAGATTGAGTTGGGAAAGCTCAAAACCGACCACGACCAGTTACTACAGAGGTGAGTTGCATTTCTCTTAAGTGTCGTGGGTGGTACCAGCTATATAAGGGCTTCTTTGAGCGAAGCTCTCACTCGGATTAGATACGCTTTCACCATGTGGGCTCAATGTTTCTAAAATGGCCCGCCCAATTGTAACCTGTCAAGAATTGTCAAAGTAAAATGTATCCAAACGTTTTATCAGCCGTCGGTCTTGTGCTCAATCTAGAGGGAAAATTATTTTATATGAAAACTTGACTATAAAATCGCACACTTCGTAATGGTAATTAGAGCGCGTCTGGGTGTAATTGAATCCCTTTCGTTGTCGCGCGTTTTGAACGCATTCTACATTTGGCGCTCGTGTAGGATATTACTAATTGGCGGACGTTGCATGGATGCATGAAGTTTTGACTTCTCCAAGTGCCACACCTTTTTTGGGAATGGGGGAGGGGAAGGTAAGCACAGCTGCACGGAGCAGCCGTGCTCGCTTTCCATACATATCCATGCAATGTGTAGGTTTTATTACTACGTACTTTGACTTTTTCGGGAAAGTGAAATCTGAAAGTGTGTTTTCACTCGCGGTTTTATTCAAGACTATTTTTCGACCACACAGTGTAGGTATCTTATCTAGGTAATGAAATATAAGTTTGTTTTCGAGTTCCCCGAAACAGCATCTTACCCTGCTGAATCGAGTAATTTTTTTTTTGCAGACTGTTGAATAAATTGGAACATACTTAATCTCATTTTACACTCTTTGTAACTGGGTGTCTAAAGTCTGTTCCACCGCACGTCAGTTTGATTTTGCTTTGGGTTTGGTCACTTTATTTTCCCTTCCAAAACGTGAAGTTGGTTCAAATCCAGATGCAATAAGTGGTCGTGCTTTTCTGGATACTAGACCAGACCTCGTAGGCACGGCATCTCGGTGGTTGTGTTATTACGTTGCGAACTGGCTCCGCCCCTTATGCGTTGCTATAGTATATAGGGTTTGTAGTCCCTTTTTTTTTTCGATTGCCTGGTTAACTTGGGTGTGTTTAATTGCATTCCATTGCTTCTACTTACTGTAGTTGGTAGGAAATGCACCATTAAAATATTTTCTTTACAACTCTAATAGTGGAAAAAGTGATAAGTCTTGGACATGTGCTCCATGCCCAGCTATGCTTAAGAATAATTTTATGATATCTTTATCTAGATATCTTGAGATTGGTCAGATATTTTTCATTTCAAAACATTACTCATGGATGGATATGTCTGCACTGTTCAAAAGGATTTAAGGATTATCCCACCACCAATATATTAAATAAATGATGGCCCTGATAAAGTCCAACTAATTAATTTATTTTAAAAACTATAAATATAATTAAAAAGAACTTTAAAATGATTAGAAGTGTTTTTTCCCTCCCTGTTTTATTGTACTAATTGTAAGATTTGTCAAAGCAGGATACAAGCTTAGATTTTTATACAATAGTTTGCACTTCATTTATTTTCCTTCAGTTTATTTTATTTTAAATGAACAAGGTGTGTAACACTGAAGAAAAGGTTAGAAGTGCATTTAAACCCACTGAATGTGCTTAAGAGAGTCCTCCTTTTCACCTCCTTTAGTGTTTATCTTAAGAGAGTCCTCCTTTTCACCTCCTTTAGTGTTTATCTTAAGAGAGTCCTCCTTTTCACCTCCTTTAGAGTGTTTTTATCTTGATGGTTTTGCACTCCAAAGTGAACCAGCAGTTTCTCTGTTTTTTTTTTAGCAGCAGCACAGTTTCTTTCTCTGTGCCCACTGGATCTTTCACTTAAATTTACAAATTGATCCTTTGCATCATTTTTCCCAACCTGTCTTTAATATTATAGTGTAGTACCTATGGTATCAGTATAGGTATCGGTTTATTATAGCGTAGTACCTATGGTATCAGTATAGGTATCGGTTTA
>JAOYMR010000014.1:6456193-6478681 GCA_025802075.1 Tenebrosternarchus preto | reverse complement strand
TCGGTTTATTATAGCGTAGTACCTATGGTATCAGTATAGGTATCGGTTTATTATAGCGTAGTACCTATGGTATCAGTATAGGTATCGGTTTATTATAGCGTAGTACCTATGGTATCAGTATAGGTATCGGTTTATTATAGCGTAGTACCTATGGTATCAGTATAGGTATCGGTTTATTATAGCGTAGTACCTATGGTATCAGTATAGGTATCGGTTTATTATAGCGTAGTACCTATGGTATCAGTATAGGTATCACATTGAAGTATGAAGGCAGATGGTTTGAGTGTGTAGCCCAGTTTCTGACCTCATTATTTACTACACAAAGGACAAAATCTGTGACTTGGTGTGTTGGGTCTGAAAGGACGGCTGATTCTTTCCCTTTTCCCTCCTCTTTCATCTGTGTGAAGCCTGGCCATCTGCCATATGTGCATCACATAACTAGATGTGTTCAGCCATTATGCTCAGTCTGTCTGCTGAATGACACACTGGTTTAGAATTTAGAGGCTGAGCCCCAGGCTCTGTAAATAAGGACGTGTTGACCACTAGACCGCTGCACCACTTACCAAGGGCCATTGATGTGCCCATACATGTAGGGATTAATATAACAGAAATATGTCACAGAATGTGTCTGTAATGAGATGGAGGTGAATGACTTGTGCAGTGTCTCTGCGACAGTTTTCTGGTTTCCTTGTTAAGGCTTTATACTTTTTAATTAGTTGGTGTTATTCTAGATGATCCAAGGAATGTTTGCTGCAGCCTGACACTGACATTATGAACATTAGTAGTGTAGAGGTGTGTGTGTGTGTGTGTGTGTGGTTGTACTAGTATTGGATGATCCTTATTTGTATTAATATCAACTGTAAAGTTGTTCTGGCACTTTATTGAATTGTTTCTGTGTGTGTTTAATGTGTAGTAACACAAGTATTTACCCCTGGGAGAAAGAAGCGACATGAAACTATGCAGATATTTATCCTCAAGCTGTTACCACTGAAGGTGCAAAACAAATTACTAGTGGAAAAACGAGTTATTTAAAAAGTTCAGGAAATTAAATGCCCGATTGCAGAATGGCCATTTTGTTTTAATAGTTCATTTCTAATATAATGTAATACATGCTTAATACAAATCAGTGCAAGTCACTTGATTGACTAGACCAGAAAGCGCTCTCTCTTACCACCTGTTCTGAGAGAGCTGAACAGGCTTCCTTTATTTTGAGCACCCATGTCAGTATGTCCTATGGTGTGTTCTGTGTTGGTATGAGTGCATGGGCTTGGTCTCTGAGCACCTTTCACCCATCTGTACAAAACTTGTTTAGAACCAATACCTGCAGGGAGTTGTGTGTGAGATGTGAGATCCCAGCAAAAGTGCATCACTGCCTCTGTTTGTATGGCTTGATTAACATTTAACTTGTTTTTGTTTATTTACGTTTTTTTTTGTGGTGAGAAGCTAATTGGCCTATTTCTTTGTTGCATATCTAGTGTTGTGCCTCTCAGACTTTGAGTGAAATGACAGCTGCAAAATGTTGATGCAGGTCATCTTACTTGGCCAGCTGCTCACATTCAGTAGGCAAATGTCCCTTTGTCCATATCTTGCAGTAGAAGTGTGTGTGAGATGTATGTACTAATACATGAACTTTCTTTACATTAATGCCAAAGGCATTTGTGAGGTCTGGCTTCGTGTTTTGCCTCTTTACTTTCAGTTGTGTTTAAATAACTTCCATTCCAGCAGCATTCTCCCTGTCTACCTGCTCTTCATTCCTTCCTGTCCGTGCCTCAAGCCACAGGAGCTCAACAGGCTCCGCCCCTTCCTCACACACACTTGCTCATGATGGACCCCCCCCCCCCTTCCTCTTCCATAAAACCACACAGATAAAGTTGTTTTTCTTTGCAAAGGGGTGTGAGTGAGATGCTGAGGTTTGATCTTTGTAATATAAGCATTTTTGTAAGCTGGAATGATTTTGTAATACCAGTGCAGTGTGATGTCTGTAGTCTGAAAGCCATTAGAGACCAGGTGGACCATGATGTGGACCATGGCTTTAAACTGCCAAGTAGAGTCTCTCCCTTTTTTTTCAGATTTCCACATATACATGCATGCATGCCAGGTAGATTATCTCTGGAAAAATAAACAAGCCCCACCATCATAATACAGTTGAAATGTACTCAAGCATATTTCCTAGAAGGTGCTTTCCTTAGAAGTGATATTGAACTTTTCTGAAAGTAGCATGGAACCTTCTGTTTTGTACAGAAATGCAGAAAGGTGTGTGTGTGTGTGTGTGTGTGTGTGTGTGTGTGTGTGTGTGTGTGTGTGTGTGTGTGTGTGTGTGTGTGTGTGCGCGCGCGCGCGCGTGTGGCAGCTCTTTTAGATAATGTGACTAATTCCTCTATTAGAGGCTTCTCTTGTTTTGACTCCAGCAATGCGGTGCACTCAGCCTCCAGTAACAGCCCCCCCAACTCTGCTCACATGGGCTATTGAGAGGCGGGAGTGACTCGCATGCCTCACACACAATCCCATTTCCTGTCTGCAGCTCTCGCCCGGGTCTTGGAGTACCACACTGTAGGAGATTCTTTTCACTCGCATAACTTGGTAGGCTGTAGAAACCACTGCCTCTCGGACCTGCTGCTGTTTGTAGGTTTTTGGAATGGAGACTTCTGAGGCGGTTTGACATTTCAGCTTCTCTCGTTACCGGGAATCTTGTATGTAACATTTGAAGCATTAAAGAAAGACGACTAAACTGGGCTGGCAGTGGTATGTAGTGTGCTGTACGTCCTTAAGCATCTAGAAAGGAGCGTGAATTTTATATTGTACCATTTGTCTACTAACATTACGCATTTTTAAAATGTTTGGCTTGAATGAAAGAGCATATCTTTTACACACTGACATTTCAAATATTTTCTCCGAAGCTTTCTCTTTGGCTGACTGAATTAACGCGCTCCTCCTCCCTCTTTGCTCTGAGCTGATAACACTGTTGAGCACGTCGGTCTGACGTCTGTTCTGCAGTAATGTTTTCAGTGGAACACACCCCTAGCACATTGCACTGATTGAGCACGGGTTTCCCATGTTGGGTCCTCTCGCCATAATAAAACTACAGTCCATTGAGCTGCCCTTTATACCATCAGCTTGGAATTAACACACAGAGCTTAGTGGGTTCTTGATCTGTGATGAATCTCTACTCTCCCATAACACCTAAAGATGCTGGCGATTGCTGGTTTTGTTTAATAAACCAATACGTTTCCCCACAAAGGCCCGTACAAGCTGCCATGTCTCTAGAGGCTGACTGTGAACCTTGCGTATGTGTTTGCAGCTATGCCAAGAAAGACACCGACCTGGCGGTTTCTCAGGCTCGGCTGAAGGACTTGGAGGCTCTGTTGAACACTAAGGAGGCAAGCCTCAACACTGCCCTCTCTGAGAAGAAAGGACTGGAGGGAACGCTGGCTGACCTGCAAGCCCACATCCAGGAGGTACACGTCTCTCCTTGAACTCCCTGTTGTGGTAGTTTGGTTCTGTTTTGTAGATGTTGTAACCAAGCTGTGATGAGCAGCGGGTGATGGAGCCTCCTGGTGATTGAGCCTCTTTTTCATGTCCATGGTGTTCAGCTGGAGGTGAGCCTGTCCTCATCCAAGAAGCAGCTGGGTGATGAGACTCTGCTGAGGGTGGACCTGGAGAACCGCTGCCAGAGCCTGGTGGAGGAGCTTGACTTCCGCAAGAACATGTTTGAAGAGGTAAGTGGCACACTATGTATTTTCAGGGTGTTTTTTAAATTTATTTATTTCTTTTAAAGCTTGTTCATATTTTTATCAGAACTGTTTCACAGAAACCCTCTACTACTCGTGCTAAAGAATCTTTTCCAAGTAATCTACACCTTAGTACTGTGATGGGTCAACAGGTTCAAAATGCCCATGTGGAATGTGCTGAGCTGATACTGAGCTTAATCGTGTACCTTAAAAGGCCCATCTAGACCAGTGTCTCACATACCAGTTCTCTTTAACATGAATGTGATGTAACATAGCAGTATTGACCAATCTCTTGAAAACGCTGATGCACACAGTCCTGTTGCAAGATCCCACTGAGATTCATACTGGATCCGCCTCCTGAGGGCAGAGTCTTGAAGTACTGAATGCTACCTGATTAGGCTGGTTGAGTCCATACACTCCTTCATCCCTGATGGGAGCCACGTTCGTGCACGTTTTGAGCTCGGCTCCAGAGACCTGTGAGCTGGTGTGTTGTGGAAAATGGGCTTCGACACCATGCTGAAGGGTGACTAAAGCAAACTAGTTCTTTATTTGGAGGATGATCCACCCTTTCCTTTAAAAAAAAAATTTCAACCTGAAGGGGTGTGTAGCAGATGTGTGAGCAGATTTAAGTGAATTTTTTGTTTGTTTAGTTTTTTTTTTATTATTTTAATTTAAGGAAAACCTTTTACAAGTTGAAACATGCCAGACAAAATGAGTTACTCCCTGTTTTATCCCCACATTATGGCATGACTCATGCAGGTTTACTCCCAATGAAACAGTCCGTGTCGGCGAGAAACGTGCCAGTCACAGCTCACCCTCACAACGTCAACATGATTATTCCTGTTCTCACTTCATCATTCCCTTTCATCACTGGGACATTCAGAACATCTCCACTGTCATCACCACGTTGTTTCCCCACCCTTCTGGACCCCAGCGTTGACGGCGCTGAAGCCGCCCGCGTGCTCACTTCCGCCCCTCCCTCTCTCTCTCCCTCCACCCTCCCCGTAGGAGGTCAAGGACACTCGCCGCAGGCACGAGACCAGGCTGGTGGAGGTGGACTCGGGCCGGCAGATGGAGTACGAGTTCAAGCTGGCCCAGGCCCTGGCCGAGATGCGTCAGCAGCACGACGACCAGGTCAAGCTCTACAAGGACGAGATGGAGCAGACGTATGTGGCCAAGGTGAAGCCCACGCCGCCGACTGTAGGCCCGAGGAACGGATGAGAACCCGTTTATATATGACACCCGTAATTTCCATGACGGTCCTTCCCAGATCGAAGTAGTTACTGTTTTGGTGCCTTTTAAGTGCTGTTAGAACAGGCTAAAATTGGAATGGACAACTCTTCCCTGAAAAGTTTCCCTAAACTTTTCGAATGTGCGAGCGAAACGCTTGATTGACAGTCTGTTTTCAGTGTAAACTGAAAGTATTTTTGCAATGTTATCTGTAGTGCTTTCATGCTACGGCAAAAGTAATGATTGAATATTGCACTTTCAGTACGTCTCTTCTCCAAATGCACTAGAACCTTGTTAGCACATGTATAAAAATTCATCTCCTATTTAGAGCTTCCAAATTTAGATTAAGATAACTGACAGATTTCCAGCCTCATTTGAGACGAGATCTGTGCAGTCAAAACCGAAAGCTGTTTCCTGTCCATCTTGGCACCTCTCGCTCTCTGTGTATGCTGTGCAAAAACGCGTCGTTTCCTTGCAGTTGCCCGCTCCCCAGTTCCTCTTTCTGGCAGTGTGTGTTGGATCTGTTCCTCCGAGTCTCTCACAGCCCGCTGTACTGTTGTGCCGCGCAGCTGGAGAACGTGCGCCTGTCGTCGGAGATGAACAGCAGCTCGGCCAGCATGGCGAGGGAGGAGCTGAAGGAGTCTGCGCTGAGGGTGGAGAGCTTGGCAGCACAGCTGGCCAGCCTGCAGAAGGAGGTACGCGTCTACACCACCACCACACCACCTCTGTGTTCTGCTAATTCTGTCTCGAGGTGATGGGGATCAAGGGTTCTGAAAGTGGGCACTTTTATTGTTGGGTTTGCACTTTGCTGTTTTATAGGTATAAAAGTGTAGACATAAGTCTCAGAGTTGTGAGGCAAACGCCTCTTGGTTTCTATTTTAAGAACTTCCTGGTTGGTATGTACCTCTGGACCAGTTCTAGCTGGTATACATCTGCTGTTGGTTTTGGAAGGTAAACATTGATGGACTTGGAAGCTAGGAATGGACCCAGTGTCACTGCAGAGTATGCTTGGAACTCCATGTGAGAGAGATGCAGGAATGCCCCCAAAATGCCAGTTTGTTGGATAGGAGTGGAATACAGCTTTTGTAGGCTTGCAAAGTCCATTTGCTCAGTACTTTTTGGTGTTTGTTTTTGGCAAACATCTTCCACTTTTTATTTATTTATTTATTTATTTTATTTTGCTTTCACCTGTCAATTTTATTTTGGATACCAACATCTAACTTGATTTCAAATCATGTAAATTTACTTTGGGTATTATTATTATTTTTTATTTATTTATTTTTTTAAACACAGAGAGTGATGACTGTAATGCACTTCTGCAGTATAGGCTTTATTGGCAGGCAGGCAGGCAGGTGATTCAGGTGGAACAGCAGCATGGGAAGAGAGCAGGAACAAACAGGAGAAGGTAAACATGGGGCAAAAACTGAGGAGCAGACAGTAGGAGAGCTGTGGTTGAGTGAAGGTCCACAGCACTGTGGCTGGAGGAACGTGGGTGAACCTCCATGTGATGAGGAAGCAGCTTGTGTAACGTGGATGCTCACAGAGGAAGGTGTGGACGTTGAACGTTAAGTTTTTGCCCGACTCTGTCTGCACGTCTACGGGGTGCTGGAGTAGGCGCGAGGCTGGCAGGACCGCATCAGTGAGCTGGAGGCCGCCCTCACCCATGAGAAGGACGTGAGCCGCAGGATGCTCCAGGACAAGGAGCGTGAGATCGCAGAGATTCGTGCCAAGATGCAGCAACAGCTGGACGAGTATGAGCAGCTGCTGGACGTCAAGCTCGCCCTCGACATGGAGATCAATGCCTACAGGAAGCTTCTGGAGGGAGAGGAGGAGAGGTCAGACATGAGATCTGTACATCTATATGCAGTAAAGAGGAGGGTCAAACGTAACGGACCTCGTTTTCCGCTTTGCCGTCTTGCGCACGGTTCATTTTGTCCGTTTTGTTCTCGTTCCCAGGCTGAAGCTCTCCCCCAGCCCATCGTCTCGCGTGACTGTGTCACGGGCCTCGTCCAGCCGCAGCGTGCGCACCACCCGTGGGAAGCGGAAGCGCGTGGACGTGGAGGAGTCTGAGGCCAGCAGCAGCGTCAGCATCGCCCATTCTGCCACCGCCACCGGAAACGTGTGCATCGACGAGCTCGACGTGGACGGCAAATTCGTCCGTCTGCACAACGCGTCCGAGCAGGTCTGATCCAGTGGAGATTCTCCTAAACCACCTCACCTCTGGCGCACGCAGATTTTTATTGTGCTGTGATTTGTTGAACATGTTCTTGCGCTCTGAAGTCCTTCCCTGTAGATATTGCCGTGTTCTGGATTTGTGAGGCTAATGCAGAATGCGTGGGCTTTTGTAGGACCAGCCCATGGTGGGGTTTGAGATGACCAGAACTATTGCAGACGTTTCTGCTACCTACAAATTCACTCCCAAATATGTCCTCAAGGCTGGTCAGAAAGTCACTGTAAGTGCACCGTGTGTGTGTGTGTGTGTGTGTGTGTGTGTGTGTGTGTGTGTGTGTGTGTGTGTAAATTCATAATTAAATTCATTACATTCTGATTGGCTGCTGCTTGGCTTTGAGCAAATGCTGTCTGCTTTTTGGCAGATCTGGGCGTCCAATGTGGGGGTGAGTGCCAGTCCTCCTACTGACCTCGTTTGGAAGAACCAGGGCTCCTGGGGCACCGGGGAAAATGTAAAAGTGGTTCTGACCAACCCACAGGGAGAGGTAAGGCACAGTGTGCTTGAGTAAAGCACTAGAGAATATGGTGTAGGTGCCATTTCTGTTTGCAGTTCATAGATTCACTAATGGCATTAGATTCGTTGATGGGCTGGTGAAATGTAGTTTCCTGAGTGTCCACCAGGTGTCGGTATAGTAGTGTTTCTTGAAACTGTCCCTTGAAGTGCTGTCCTCCTTTTGCAGGAAGTAGCTGTAAGGACTACAGTGTACAAGACTGCCATAGTAGAGGAGGAGGAAGAGGATGATGAGGGAGTGGAGGTTGTTGAAGAAGATCTTTTCCACCAGCAGGTTAGACATGTTTCTTCTCAAATGACTGTATGTGACAAAACTTTGAAACTTGAAATATTTGCTCTGTAATTGTTGCCCTACTCACAAGATGTTTTTATGGCATTTTTCCCACAATGTTGTAATTTCTAAGATGGTTTTAAGGGATAAAAGTGAAAAACGCATGTATGATCTGCCCTCTATAACTTTGCAGGGAGATCCACGTGCTACCAAGAGAGGTTGCTCAATCATGTGATTACAGCAAGGAACGTCATCACCCTGGTCCTCCTCTACAGCCAGTCTCAGCTGCCAACTTTACAAACACCTCAGAACTATTTTTATATCACTAGTGTATCATAAACTGAGTGAAGTCTCTTTTTTTTTTTCTTAGTTAGTTTTAAATGATTGTAAACTTTTTTGGTACATATTTCTTTTGTATGTGAATTCATATTGATGCAACACTACCTTTGTATGAACCAAATGTTTGTGATCAGTGGAGGACTGGGAGCTCTAAGGCGGTTCGGCTGCTTTGTGCAGAATCACCCAGTCCTCCAGGTGCTGTGATTTTACCTTTGCGTCTTTCTCCATTTTGTTTTTAAATGATAGCTTTTTAAAGGCCTGTTTATAGAAAAGTTATAATTTTATACTAGTTTTCTAGGTCTAGCTAGAGAGGTTGTTGATAGTGTAGACTGACTTGACACCCGAAAGTGAAAAATTAGACATTTAATTTGTTACCTCTTGAGTGAACAGCTGTGTGCACTCATCCTAGTTCTAGTGTTTGTCAGGGCTATCACCATTGTGCACAAGTGTGCACTGTACCACGGGGTGTCGGTCTAGTCTCTGAAATCTGTTTTCTCACCAGCAGGAACACTTGGAGACCTTCCCTTAGCTGATTCTTGCTGTAAACTTATAATGTTGTCCTGAGTAACAACCTTCAGCTGTGTGTCGTGCTGTTTTCCACCATTACTCATTATGTACATCACCTGCCTCTCTAGTCTAGAGGATTACTGTTCTGAGTCACTGAACATGTATACACTGAGAATAAATCCCTGCAAATGTTAAATTGATAAGTTCGAGCCATTACAATGTTGAAGCTAGCGTAACGCTCTCTTAGAGCCACTGTAATTTACCAGCAGTTTGTGTATGCACTCTATAAATTGGCCATGCACGGCCATAAATTGGCCATGCTTTTTTTGGTGAGCTGAGACGATATATATATACTTCTGCAGCCATATATCACTGTCAAGTATGGAATAATTACCTCTGGTAAATTGCCTAATGATGAAACGGCTTATATTATTTCCATGCCCTTTGTCCATCTTGTCTCACTGTATGCCTACATTTTTTTAGTTCATCTTAACCTCTTATTAGAATTGTGGGTTGTCACTTGCATGCTTGTTTTGCTCTAACCTTTTACTCTGAAAGGTTCAATAAATTGTTTTTCTATCTCGTCTCCCTAGTGGGTTTCTTTGGTGGACATTTTTTTTATATTGCATATAAAACATTACTCACTTTAAGATCAGCTCGGATTATTTTATCCAAAAATCTTGGTGTGCCCTAAATTGT
The DNA here is from genome assembly GCA_025802075.1 of Tenebrosternarchus preto. Taxonomy (NCBI): domain Eukaryota; kingdom Metazoa; phylum Chordata; class Actinopteri; order Gymnotiformes; family Apteronotidae; genus Tenebrosternarchus; species Tenebrosternarchus preto. The sequence continues at coordinate 6,469,167 of JAOYMR010000014.1, read as the reverse complement.
GTCTTTTTTAAATGTATTTTATGCCGCTGTCTATCATGTGAGCCAACAGCAGGATTATTCAAATTTGTTTTTGCAATCAGAGGCTTAAGAATGTTGGTAAATTGAGCAAGTGCATAGTGTCAAATCAACTCCAGATTTCCAGATAGATTTAGCTTGATGCTGTACTCTCGTGAGTCAGACTTGATATCATGCTTAGCAGACTGGTTTACCAGATACAGATGTCTAGTCCTAAATGAGATGAGTGGTGTGCGTGTGTTGATTTAATTTTTTTTGTTGATTTGAGAATCAGCGATGTGATTTAGGATCAGACTAAAATGAGTAACCCATCTGTAAGATAATTCATTATTAATATCTAATTGAAGTCTTTCCATGTAATTTTAAATGCCATTTTGCATTACACACCATTGTATTCTCTCAATCATTGGCAAAGTCCATTTATTCCCAGGTGGCTGAACTTTCAATATTACAAGTAAAGCCATCAAATGAGGTGCAAGTTTATAGTTCCACAACTTTAATTAATTTACTTCTCTTGCAAGTTAGTTTCTGATGGGGTAAATAATAAAATGATAAAGCTGCACTTTTAGACAGAAAATCCCTCACATGTAGTATGTGGTCGGACTCTAGTAGGCAGTGATTTCAAGTATAGAACAAACAAGTCGATATGGAAATTATATGCTTGAGCAGGTCCGTTCAATAACCAAATCCCATCTCAAAGTAATGTACATTATAGTAATTAAGATTTAATTGTTTCCCATTTCATTATTTGATCTATATTTGACACCTTTTAGGACAAATATGTGCTTAATGGAAAAAAAATAAGATTTTGTCATTCAAAATCTTATAGCTTAGAGATTTTTTCAGTGAACTGGACATACACTCAAATTAGTAATTCCTTTATTAAAAGAACTCAGTAAGGATTTCACTGCCATACATTTTGAACTAAATGCACCTAAACGGTTCCCATCTCATTGTGAACATCATGTGGATTGTGGAGCTTGAAGCATGAAGTCAGTCTCTCCTAGTAACAAAATGTGATTGACAGTCAACATTTTTTAAGGTGAAGTCAAACAGAACATTGTTAGATAATTAGTAACAGACTTTGGCCAGCTGTAGTAAATGTTCATGTTACTGTTATTGGAACGCCTTTCCAGGAATTCAACCAACGTCTTAATAAAAATGTAATTAATTAGAAAAAAACACAACTTTCACCATTCCCAGCATTCGTTTTTATATTCAAGTGGAAAACAGGTTAACTCATCAAATAAATCTGGAGCAAATATTGTTGCTGATTCTCTGTTCAAGCCCTTTTCATTTGAAGAAAACAACTGCACACTTTAACAACATCATACCCATAAGACTACAGTGAATAGCTGAAACATTTGCTATGGCAAACTGTTTTCACCAGACCAAAGTTATTTACTTACATAAAAAAAGTTATTTTATCTTATTTAAAAACAGACAAAGTCATTCTACTTAGATTGTATATTTTGTGTCCTCTTTACGGTCTGCCTGAGTTCAATCCAGAGCTCACCGCATAAGGGCAATTAGTTTGAGACCAGCGACTGGGAGTGAAGTTCATCCCTTTAGGGCCCTTAGTATTACAGAATTTGGGGAAGCCTCATCGAAAACATATTACACACTGCATTACAATTAAGAACATGGTCAACCACAATCTCCAAAGCTTCTCAAGGCAGGACATGTCCTTAGGATTGGTGGTCTATTCTGAAGAAAAATATATAAACGAAGTGGAATTGACCAGAGTAGCCAGAGTGTTTTGCTGTTCTAACAAGACCAGCTGCGTTGCCTCAGCTTCTGATTTCCTGATGTTTTACATCTATAAAAGAAAGCAAAAAGCTCTGAACTGCTCAATTATGATGTACGCTTGGCAAGATGTTCTCTCTGGATTGGATGTATTAGCACACAGATGCAGCATACGTTAGCGGATGTACAGTCCATCTGAAAAGAAAAATGACACATATATATATATATATATCCAAACTGATAGTGGACACACATCAACATTCTGAAGAAAACGTATGTTTCTGTGTAGCAACAAAATGCAGCAACTGAGATGTGTTGAAGAGCCTCTTTTTATCCTTCCACAGCTAATGCTAGCAACTTGCTAACACCAACAAAGGTAAGATCACTGTCCTTCCACAGCTAATGCTAGCAACTTGCTAACACCAACAAAGGTAAGATCACTGTCCTTCCACAGCTAATGCTAGCAACTTGCTAACACCAACAAAGGTAAGATCATTGCCAACTCCTGGATTGATCCAAAGCTCTATAATGCAGTACACAGCTCCAGCATTCCTCGTTTTTTTGTTTGTTTTTTTCCTCATGAAGTCAGGGGTGTCGATAGCACCACCCACTGCATCTCCACCTCTTGCGTCCAAGCGATCCCACCTCTGTGTCCTGTCTTTTAAGAGTTCCTACAGCCAGAAAATGGCCGTCACACAATAGTTTCTTTTGAAGGCTGTTTCGTCCTCAGAAAACCCATCAGTGATGGGCTGCCTGTTGATTCACTGAGTGCCTTGGGAAGCAGGAGCACCACTCTCTGATTGGCCTGACGCCACTCATTATATAGGCGGCAGTGATACCTGAGAGACACCTGCAAAAGACACACAGAGCAACACGTTAGAATTGCTGGGAGAAAGTCTGCATGGCTCATGACAAAGCATCAGGCCTAGAGAGAACTATAAAAATGGTTTAATGTGGTCTAGCGTGACATGTTAACGTTCATTTAATGTAGTCCAGTGTGGCAAGTTGTTCCAGTCTATTCATGAGATGTATTTCTAAAAAATATTTTTAACAAAACTTTAAAGGATATTTTGGCTTAGACGAGTAAAACCAGCAATCAGCAAATAAACAGCTGTACTGAAGTTTGTTTACTTGCACATCAGTAAGTGCAAGTAAACAAGATGCAATTACAGGGACATTTGGATCTGCTGACAGCTACATATGTGAAAGCACATTTCTCTCAAGGGCTCAACAGCTATTCTTGAGCATCTGACTGCAATCTATTTCCTTATATGGACAGCTAGAGGTACAAATGACTACACACACACACACACACACACACAAATCCAGAACTTTCCAGTGTTGAACTGTTTTAATCCACCATGAGTACTTAAAGTCTCAAAATGCGAAGACTGGTTTTCTCTCTAGTCATCAACAAACTACTCTGGTAAATAGACAGTAAGGCAGGGAGGCGACAGGTTTCCATGTGTATCACTAATTATCTGGCCACTTCCTCTGAGTGCCCCTCCCAGTCTCATCCCTCACTAGACCACACCCCTGACTCCTCCCCCCCCCCGGTCCCATCTCACACTAGACCACACCCCTACCTACCCATTCCCTGTCCGGTCCTACACTAGAACACCCCCTTCCTGCCTCATACGGATACGATCTTCAAACATCTATGCTTTCCCATTATGACTGCTGCAGAAACACAATTGCTGGGAATATGTAATCTTACTCGGATATCAGCAGCTCCATGACCAACGTGATCATATTAACTTGTGCTAATTTTCCAGCCGATGACCAATTACACTTGCAACATGATGCCATCTGTGTCTCAGTCTGGCGATACTGACCAGGGTCCAGAAGAGGTAAATGGTGAAGAGGGCTACGGTGAGGGCGATCAGGCCCACGGCCTCCAGCTTGCTGGAGAAGTGCAGGTGGTCCACAGCCCCCCGCAGACACAGCCAGCCCGAGATCGTGGCCAGTGGGGTGATGAGCAGGAAACACACCATGTCTCCAAACAACGTGCGCTTTTCCTGACGCATCCCAGGGTTACGTAACCACTACACACGAGCACAACAGGGGGAGATTTCTCAGTAATACTCGTCAGTGTGACAATCTAAACAACAGGCTGCAGGTTCATTCGCTGTGATCTAGTGCTGGGAGGTTCGCAAATGAAATTAAAGTCACTGAGACAGAAGTATTTGTTAATATCATAGTTAATATTGATAGCTTGTACTAGAAATGTGGTGTCAGAGCAATTAGCATTAATGTTAGTATTAATGGTCATTATATAAAACGAATTAGATGCCAGAGTACGCAGGAAGAGGTAGTAGCAGGTATTATATCAACACTATTTGAATAGGATGTACAGGGATGTGGGGATAACAGGATTATTTGGCCACTCTTTTTTCCAAACAGGAACTGACCTGTTCTTGGCTTCAATCACAATAGTGTATAAAATTAGCATGGAATTTTCTTCAGTGCCAAGTACTTTACCACATTAAACGCTGCCTCTTTATAATCAATAACCTTGAGATTCGTAGCTGAGCACCATGGGAACACTTGTGACGCCTGAAAAACGTACTCCTGTCGTTTCATAAAGATGCAGGCATGAATGCTGCGCCTGACGTAGCTGATGAGAAATGCAGTTTTCACGCTGCCCCCTGTCATGGGGGAGTATAAATTAGCTTTATGTGAAAATGCAGGGACTAGAAGTTGAGGATCTTAACCAACAGACTGAGCTGTGGTTAATCACCCAACCTGCTGCAATGCAGTTATGAACTAACTGACACTCACTAGGCCTGAGCTATTAGCACTGTGCCTCTGATTTGAGATCTGCCTGCCAGGCAGTTGTTTCTGCCCAGCATTAAATTCACATGGCACCTTAATGAGCACATTATACGTTCATACCAACATGGTTAGTTGTTTATTTGTTTTTATTTTTATCTTTGTGCTTACATTGTTAGCAGTTAGGTACTATTAGGACGTTCAAGAAGGAATTTTTTTTTTTGCCATCAAATCTTAAAGAATTCATATATGTATGTTTGTCATTCTTAACCAAAAACCTTCAACTCTCACACTGCTCACAGTAGCCTCTTAGTTCACAGAGGAACACAGTAGCCTCTCATCACACTCCATGAGTCTCCAATCATTGCATGACACTAAAACACTTTGTTTTTTTAAAACCTTTCTTTTATGCTTCTCTTCCTCACTCATTCTCAACGCACATCGCAATCTGTCATGAAAACGATCCAATAGTTCTCTCTTCCTTTCCGGTCCTAGCTGCGCTCTGTCACAGCCAGGTGGGCCGTCCCACCGTTAACACGACCCCCCCGTGACCCCGAGAGCATGTCCGTGAGCACGAGTACCTCCAGCAGGGGGCGCGCCTTCCGCTGCACGCTGAACTGGAAGTGGCACAGCTCGCAGAAGCTGGTGCTGGAGGCCGAGAGCCAGTGCTCCAGGCAGCTGCGGTGGATAGTGCCCAGCGTCCCTGTACACTCGCACGGGGACAGCAGCTCCTCCTGCCCTCCTCCGTCGTGGCAGATCCGACACATGGGCCACTCTGCTAGGGGACTGGTGGGAAAGAGGGGAACAGAGTCAGGTGCTTGTTATAATGTGGATCCCTGAGGGACAAATTAGGGGACACGTTGTGTGTACTATGTACTGTGGATTACAAGATGTTTCAAAGCCTGCTGGGTAATAGCAAAGATGCTAAAATGGAGCAGATGTTGTTTTTGGAAACATAGGATAAAATGAGAATGTTCTACATATGGCATTCTAAAAAATATATTTTTAGGTGTTGCATATATATATAAATGTAAATTTCCATTTTTTTCTTACTGCTTTTTGTCACATAAAGCAGTATATCGCTATATGGAAACGGAGGATATTAACCGTCTTCTGACAGTTCTGTCATGAATTCTGCCTTTTTTTTAAGAAACGAGATGTTTCCCCTTTTCATCTCAGCACTGTTGCATCACAGCCAAACTGTTTAAAGCTTACATGATCTTTGATCTTTTTCTCCAGGAATGTAAATTGGTGTTTTTATTTTGTATATGTACGGTTATTTCTGATGTATCAATTTCCCCATATGACATTTCATTTCCTTGCATTTAGTTGTCAAAAGGTTACCAAAGCGTTCGTTGTTTTGGTAACATTTTCAGATCAGTAAAACCTCCTCAAAAATGTGTCCAAAACATTGTTTCTACATTATAGCAGTTTTGTGACGATTTGCAATAGAAAAACAGCATTACAGGGTTTTCCATGAAAACAAGCAGAAATGTGGCACTCGAGTGAGAATTGTAAATAAATAAATAAATAAATAAATGAGAAATACAGGTCAACTTATATAAATGATCAAATAAGTAAAATAAAGGTATTTCTTCAGTCAATAACAAAAAAGTATTATTTTAGAAAATAAACATTTCATAAATAAATAACCTTTATTTGAGATACTTAACATATTTAGCAATGCATGGTGTAGAGCAAACAAAATGAATGTGAAAGATTGGGATCTGTAGTAGTTGATATTACTGATTATTATTTATTAGCTTAGATTTACTTTTTATTGGTGTTTTTTCCTTTGGGAATAATGAGTGAAATTAATGAAGCTTTTCACCAACAAATCAACCACGACAACATGGAATGAAAGGACAGGCTTCATGTATAATATTAGCACTGTCACTGTTAAACGCTATAGATTCATCTGGAAGCCTTAACACGTTCATTTTTTTATGCAAATTAATTATTACCAAATTTCATTCCATCTTCCTCCCTTACACCCTGGCTGAATAACTGAAAGACGTGAACACAGATAAAACGATGACTGACTATCTGGTGAAAAAACTGCACATATTGCAGCGATGAAATGTCTTTCCTCGGAAACACAAGTTTGAGGTACCACCATCTGGAAAGCACATCTTTGCTGATGTTAGTAAAGATGCTAGCACTGAGACTGAGAGGTTTGAGCTGTTTATAGCCGTCAACAAGCTTAGCCTGCCTGAGTAACCAGGTAAAACAAGAGTACACAAACTGGTTCTCTGGAGTCATGTCAGACAAATTCACTGTTTCACTGAGTAATTTTACTCAACTAAGGCGAGATAATAAAAAATAAAATAAAACCAGACTGTTTGAGGCTTACATGATCTTTGATCCTTTTCTCCAGGAATGTAAATTGGTGTTTTTGTTTTGTATATGTACGGTTATTTCTGATATATCAATTTCCCCATATAACATTTCATTTCCTTACATTTAGTTGTCAAAAGGCTTTTCCACAGCTGCAGACAGGTGCAGGGATGTGTCTGCTGACCCCATGGGGTGGAGAGTGGGAGCAGCGCACCGGCCCTGGTGTGAGCTCACCTCCGCGCCCTTGGTTGGACCAGGGGCCTGGGCCTCCCAGTCCCGGTCCTGCTGCCGCTCTGTAAGTGTGCAGCTGTGGCAGCCGTGGCCCCGTCCTCAGGTCTCCTTTGTGAAGAGCTGAGTGGGGGCAGGGGAGGTGCCGTGCCCAGCCCTCGTCTGGGACACACCGAGCAGCCTCAAGCATCACAAAGCAGGCCGCCACACGCGCTAATCAAAGTGCTAAATTTAGCCCTCACAGAGACTCCCTGAGAGCTCACTTGTCATGATTCTGTGGTCGGACACCTCGGGGGTTTCATGGCACGAGATGCCTGGAGCCCAGATCGAGAGGTAGATGGATTTCATGTTTCTAAGGAATAATTTCTCTAGCATTGCTGAAACAGCAGTTTTTCAGGATACATACATTTTTATTATGCATTTTTTTTAACTTGGATATTGTCATGCCCTGATCCATACCTCTGTTTGGTAAATGTTACATTGCTTGGAAGTGGCCCTTCCTTGGCTGGCATCTGTTTGCAGTACTGTGGATCTTCATTTGCTAGATTTGTGTCAGAGTCCATAGCTTTTCCTGGAAGGGCAGGATCAGAGCAGTCCTGGCTGTCCATTGGTGTTGGCTCATGTCCATCAGAGCTTCTTAAAAGCATAGTGTCTGAGTGGTCCGTCAACACCTCGGGTAACTGGCTGCAGCAGCTGGTTGTCATGGCAGCAGACAGATGATGCCAGGCGTGCTTAGAGAGTATTTCCCATCTGGATGAAAGGAGAGACATGGGCAGACTATGATAGGGGTCAGGCAGAGGAAGATCACAAATAACAACTTCATCTTGCAGCGTTAAATAATCACTTTGTCTTGTGCTAGTACATTTAATGGTTAGAATTAGATTTTATTTATCAACTGAAAGGATGTTGTATGGTTGATTTTCACAAGAGAATTTTTCTAAGAGTCTGTCTGGCTGTGAATCTCAAGCAGGTCACAGACTCAGAGAACATTCAATTAGAGTTTTTTGCCCATTATATTTTAGACCATCATTTTAAACATCATAGGGAAACATGACACAGAGGATATGTGGTCACAAGGACGCCTTACACAAATGTGTTGGTTCAGGTGCCCATGACAGTAGAGATTAAAAAAACAACAACAAAATAGTTTTTGGTGAATAGGAAAACCACAACAGGTCTACAAACATGACACAAGTGAGTCAGGAATAACAATGTTTAAATTGTGGCAGGTACACAAATAGTGTCTCTATTGTGTGCCACCACTCATTCATTAAGGGCAACAGACATCTCCAATAGCTTCCCAAGGCATTAAGAGAGAATGAGGTCACCAAAGAATCAGGGTGAAGCATTGTTGCGTACTGACAGAAGCTCTACAGTCACCCTGTGCTTGGCTCCAACTCTCTCCACACCATGAACACAGATGTGAGTTTAACGCACAGAGCCATCTTTCAATCCATCGAAGAAGTCCCAATTCCTTTCTGATGAAGGCAAGACAGCGCACCAAGACAAGGTCTCTTTCAATAATTTACAGCGCCTTTCGACTTGCACAATACCCCGGCTGGGTTGGGTGTGGGTAAAAATAACGGCATTGGAACCAGGGGGAAGCAGGAGTGTCACAAGGACAGGAAAGAGCAGTCATTCACCAGAGCATGACCGTACAGCGGCAGGTGGGGCCTTCCTGACAGACCACAGTCCAAAGAAACATGTTCCTCCCAGCAGCTCATACCGAGTGTTAAATGTAGAGCCAAAAAACATCCAGTTTCAGTTCTAGATATCAGCATGTAATGAATGAGCAGAGAATGTAGATTGTTTATCTGCGGTCTGCAGCTGTTAGGGGCAGGCAAATGTGCTTCCTCTGGTCTATGCTCTGCAACCGGTGATAGGCTCCACTTGGCACACTATCTAAACAAGCTGATTGGAAGACCTGGACAATGCGCTTATAGTGGATGGCTAAGGTTCTAGTATGTAGTGTGGCTAGTCTAGCATCACTGTCATAAACTAAAATTAAGAGACATAAAGAGATTAGTTGAGAAGACAAGAAAGGAGTGTAGAGAAGAACTAGCAAAGTAGCCTACTGTTAAGGCAAGGTTTGGATTCAGACCTGGTCAGAGAGTATTCTGGCCATGGGCCATAGGACAAAACAGTGGCCTAGTTTGCTAAATAGTTTGCAGGTATGAAGCTGGATTTTTAGTACCATGTGCAGGTTTTGCTCCCTAAATCACCTAAAGATCCTACTCATAAAAATAAAATGTGTCATTGCCAGTCTATCACTATAGTTCAGTCTATCACTACAGTTCAGTCTATCACTACAGTTCAGTAAAACATTCAAGTATCAGAATAGCTTGAAACGACTGTAACTAGACTGTAAAGGTGTTAACATTAAGAGTCGAAGGGACAACTTCATGAAAAAAGAAATTCTTTGTAGCTAAGGGTGGATAATCCACTGCTGCCTGTATCAGGTGTGTTTATTTAATCTCATGGACAGCAGCAGAAAAAAAAAACTCTGATCAGTAACCACTTCTATCCACAAAGCCAGATAATTACTGTCAATTCACTGGAGAACAAGTGACAGAATGAGATTCTTTTTTTTTTGACTGGAGGGTCTTGTAATGAAAGAGGTAGAGAGAAAAAGTGAGACAGAGAAAGGAATAAAGGAAGAAATATAGATGAAAAAAAGTTACAGTGTAGTGAGCCTGTTGTGATAAACAGGGATGACTGCTGAACCCATGAACTAATTCATCACACACACACACACACACACGCTCGTGTACGTGCACACACACACGTGCACACACACACAAGCTGACAGTGCAAAAAGAGGAACACCAGCACTGTGGAGAGATTTCACTCTGCCCAATCAGATCGAGTTATGGTATAATCCAGATTGTGCTTATCGTTGGGATCTGTGGTATCGGCTCATCAGTGTGTTCACAGCAAGTTACAAATAACTAACACGGACACACACCAACTGCAGTGACTTACACGTTCTTACAAATCAGTTTCCTGGCACTATCAATCAATCACAGATCTTGGGACGAAAAAGCACGTCAGAATTATTTCAACAGAAAAATTATGCTCATGTAGTGTTGTTTAATTCAGGATATTGATCCTGGCTTGGGGTAAATCTTGGGGTATATTTGCAAATGGTTTGTAACTTCACCAATGTCGTGTATTCACTAGAATATCTGTATTCATATGCACACCTTTATGTACTCCATTGTCACATGTCTGAATTGGAAAAAACTGATCAAGTTTACAACTGCTATTTAAGATCATTACAGTTATAAAGGGGGTTGTAATTTGCATATCAAAATTAAAGAACAACTGCAAAATGGTTTGAAAAAGAAAAAAAGATGTGCAAGTTTCTTCAGTAATTTCTAACAGTAGTACTGGTGGAATCACAGCTCGTAATGGAAAAGAGAGAGGCTTTCCGTAAGTGCGTGTGAGGACTCCTGTCAGTGCCAACTGCATCGTCTATCGAGGGGTGAAAACCTGCTGGGGTGCCAGGGCTACATGCCTATCACAGCTGTGAGCTCCTTGGGGCCAGCTGGCTGGATGAAGCTCTTTGAGGCGAGTCTTCTATCTTTCATCTACTCACGGCATACTTGCCTCTGGCATGCAGGAGATCGTAAACACTGAGAAGCGCATGGACATGTCACTGTGCATATTAAGCGCACCCAAGAAAAACTGAGAGATCAACACAGCTTTTTGAAGAAAAACAATTCTATCGGTGTAAGAGCAAATCGTCTGCACAGGCGCACAGGGAGAACTCGTGTGCTGCATTCAGGCAGGACATTCGTTGTGTTGTTAATGCGACCACAGAGTAAATGTATGATGGCAGGTCCGGTGCAAAGCAGCACCTGATTATACAGGCTTCTCTTGAAAGTCATAATTCTGATATTCAGATAGGAAAACGTTCCTTGTAAAAGCATCCACTTTTTGGCCCTTTCCTAAGTGGACAATTAGAGTAACTAATTGTGCAATCAAGGCGGACATCACTCGTCTTTGACCCCTATAGACTGAAGCTTTTTAGATTAAGCAGCAAGGCAGGAGTGACTAGATTTTTTCAAAGCACTGACTTCAGATTAGTCATTATCTGATGATGGCTGGCTCTATATTTAGAGGTGAACATCACACACGTTTGTAATGATAGCTTGGACAAACAGCTCTTTCCTGCATCTAACACACATTCCTGTGATCCACATTCCATGTGTTGTGATACAAGACTGACTTAGTTCCTACACAGTAGAGAACACAATAAAAACATTTTTCAGTGTTGCTAAAATGTTATTTTAGTCGGAGGATTTTCACAAATGGCCGTCTCAGGAGAATTTTTGCAAATAGCCTATCAATGGTATGGATGTGGATGTGTGGTGAGCATATCATGTCTAATCCTACACAGTTCAGCCTGAGGACTCCCTCATACATTCCTGACTCCTCAGTAGTGTGGGAAAAAGACCAGAGGATCTTAAAAATAGCAGCACACCCCCACCCTGCGCTAGCCTGGTTCCACAACCCCACTGACCACATCCAATAACCCTGGCCCAGTGCTCTCCACTGGTCTATGGACCCTCCTCTTCAATGAACCGTCCCTAATAGCCAACCCAGGACATAATCAAGAGCAGGGTGACTGGTGATGTCACTGGTGGAGGTACTGACACAAGCTTGAAAATGTATGGCTTATGTCTTTTATATCTTGTATAATACAGGCAATAGCTTTATAAAAGTTTTTTGTCCTCTTTTTAAAACAGCTGCAAAGTTTTAAAACTGTAAGCCCTGATGTGTGAAAAGAGCTGTTTTAAAAAATGACACAGGCATGCCTTTTACCCCAGAATAAAACTCGGAACAGGCCTTCGGGTAAATGTTCTCCCTTTATGGTCACAACTGTGTGGCTAAAGCACTGTTGATATGAACTAAATTGTGCCAGCTGTTCTGGTAGGATTCATCTGTAGCAATTATGCAGATATAAATATGTACTGAACAGCACCAGTGAGCTAAGGGGAACATGGGGGAAATGAGGGCGTGCCCAATAGTTTGGGCATGGAGCCAGTGTTACACCAGGGCACAGTCCCTGATGCCACATCCTGGCTCTGCTTCTTACAGGTAATTAATCAGGTCAGAATAGAGGGATTCTCTTTTTTTGTTTTGGGGCTTGTCTCTCTTTCAAACATTGACAAGCTACTGTAAAATCCTCTCTGCATGTTGTAATCTCCGGATGCCAGGGGTTTATAATTACTGTTTTCAAAATCCATCCACAACAGACTAAAATGTCTGTTCATGAAATAACAAAGGCTGCAAAGTGAAAAGCATTAACATCTTTAAGAGGGCAGAGAGACGCACTTATATTTTGAATAAATAATGATATTCTGCAGTTTATTGATTGTACTCTTATATAAAAACAACCAAACAGAGTTAATCTCACATAATCCATTCCATACCTATTAATAATGTAAAAATAATACTGAAGGGATCCATTTGCAAGGCTAATTCTGTTCAATTATTTCTGTTATTCATTTCTGTAAATTACAAGGATTTCTGCATGGCATCTGATATGTGATTTTATCATAATTTTAGTCATAATCATAATGTCTCAATAATAAACAACATGGGTGCTTCAAAGATAATCTCACTGCAAAGCCATAAATCAATAATCATGTGAAGCATTAAGTCATTAAATGCATGATTCCAAAGAGATGAACTAAAACACTTTCCTTTTGTCCTTAACGCTAAACAACACAAAATAAATCTGTGATATGAGGTTTATGTGCTGTGTTTCAAAATAGCTGCCAGAGCTCTTTTCTATGGTGAGACGAGTATGAGAAAGGTTAAACATTGTGACCTTACTTTACTATGGTGAGACGAGTATGAGAAGGGTT
>JAOYMR010000014.1:6443306-6456093 GCA_025802075.1 Tenebrosternarchus preto | reverse complement strand
AGGTTAAACATTGTGACCTTACTTTACTATGGTGAGACGAGTATGAGAAGGGTTAAACATTGTGACCTTACTTTACTCCCCCAACTGGTTTTTTTTGTATAATGTCAAGCTGCCAGTGGATTACAGCACCATTTAAGGTCAATAAGTACAGACAGGTCTGTCCACAAAAAAAGGCTAATAAAAATGTCATCATTAGTTAAATTTCCTTCTAAATTATGTCTTTCATATGTATTGAAAGGCCACCACACACACTCAAACAATGGGGATATGATATTATTTCCAACCTGAAGTGACTCAGACCCGATTTTATTTTGGCTTAATGTGACAGAGCTGTGATTTTTTTTCAGAGCTACGTGGACACACAAATCAGACATTTTGAAATCAGAATCGAGTCACTTTCCTATCTCGTCTAAGATTGGTTTCAGCTACAATTTGTGGTCATGTGACTTGAATGAGAAATGGTCAGATTAGGATTCATGTGGCTATTTGCTTATACACATGCACTTCGTGTTGTCACAACAACAGAGGGGAGCAACAGCTCTGACCACAGTAGCTGCAAAACCGGGAAAAATCAGACTTTTTTCATCTCCTCAATCATGTACAGTTGATGAACCGTTTTCCATCAACCAGATCAAATTACAATGCATGACTGGGCTAATCACAAGCATAGTTTGTGGTTTTAACACCATGAGTCATGTCAAAACTATTTCTGGTTGTTGTGGAAGAAGGTGACTTCTGCAAAAATGAATCAAAGTATGAACACATGGCATTTAAAGGAGGACAAGGTGATGCGTTCACATAACAGACAGATAGAGGTCACTTGTGATTATGAATGAGAACAGTCAATATAGGCATAACCTATCTGAGTAAAACATTTAAGTAGTCTGAGAGGTAGATGTTTCTGCTTTATGCTTTCTACTGGCTTTCTATTTTACAAATGGCCCATTAGGACCATTCCACTCTCAGTTCATGTCATGGATTAAAAAAAATAAAATAAATAAATAAATAAATAAATAAAAATATATATATATTTTTTATTTAATTAAATTCATAAAACCTATAGCTCTAATCCAATTTTTTTTTTGTTAGAAATTTTTGAATTTTGGGCAAAATTAAATCACTTTTGCTAGATGATAAGAATCAGTTATCAACAATTAAACAGTAATATACCTTAAGTAAGTCACTGCCTGAAGTGCAATGACCACCCTGTCAAAGCAAGCAGGGCACTAGTCTCAAATGCATCATTACACTGATAAGGACGTGATGACAGTGGTACATAATTAATGTCCCCAGAAGGCATGTACATCACTTACATCACTGAGTTCCAGTTGAGTTCTTTTTGAACAGTCCTTCAACGTGAACGCTCACAAATATCATACCATATGATAAATCAGTTTGGGTAAACGCAAAGTTCTTCTGCACATTTCATTTTACTTTTTTTTAAAATAGCAAATTCTACAATTTTATTCACATTGTGGAACCACGTCATGATGAGCGAAACTACAGTGAGAACTGAGAGGCTCTGAAAGGCACCACTGGTGTATGCTGTTCTCATCACAGCTCTTTAAAGCTTCTACAACCAATCCTACTGTGGCATAACAGTGATTACCAACACATCAGTTTCACAGCAAGCCTGTGATTATGCACGATAAGCTGTTTGCCAAGACGTTTTGGTCTACCCATTCTTCATACGCCCCCTCAGGAGAAAAGAGGTTGAAAAGAAAATACAGCCTGCCGAAATGAGCAGAGTTGTACACTGGGATATGCTTGTGAACCTCTGTATCAAAGCACAGGAAACACGCTTACAACAGCAGGCAGAAGATAGAGGAAACGATGCTGTACACCTTTGTATTTCTTGAACTTGCCACATGTAACCTGTAGCTGTACTAACTAAGACTAGAATTTTAAATGATCTTTTTAAAAAAAGGTTGGTGCAAAAATGTGACCTGCGTTACACAGCTCAGTGTAAATATGCTTTGTTTTACAGGAGCAGCAGATGAACCTGCCCTCCAAACAAGCTGCTAATGTCTGAGTATCAGTATTCCAACATTTTCTGGGTTTACAAATTTTACGCTACAATAAAACTGGTTTAAGGAAGAATTTGCGTACATTTCAAAAGCTTATATTAAGTGAGAACTTCAAGATATCAAGGAGAACTTGAAATGAGAAAACACTATTTACAGCAGTTTAGCTCCACTGGTTTATAAAGAGCCCTGTATGTAATGATCCAGATGTCTTAAGCAGAGCCAGGCTAACGCACTGATGAACTATCCTATTATACAGTCACATAAGAAGTCGTATATATACACATCACTTTATAGGTAAACCTGATATGTCTAGCCACACCTACGCAGGTTGGAACAGTCATAACAAAACTGAAACCGCTGCATGCCAAAATATTATCGATTAATTCTCCCAAACTTGAAAGACCCCTAAATTCCAGATGTAACTGTGTGCTTTCGTAGTATCTTCTGTGTTCCTGCTAATAAACTTTGTTGAGCCAGTAATGAAAGATCCCTACCAGAATTCAAACTAACATTCTATATAACATGGTAATGACAAACCCTTCACCAGTCTGTTAGCAACAATTACATCTGAAGTACTGCAGTTCCCTTAAGCTTGCAACAGTTCATGGTGTATATCTTATGCCAGATGTATTTCTCCAAGTAATTAATGTATCAAATATATTGCAAACATTTTGGTAGGCCTAATTATGAATGTAAACGCACAAAAGAAGAAAAACTAAACATATTTCTTTTTCTAGTTTGGGCGAGAAAGTAGTTTATTAAAGTTATCATTGCCTTATAACAGCTAACGACTAATAGAAAATAAAGCTTAAGATGATGTCTCTGACAAGTGCTTCATATATGAACCAGCGAAAAGAGCACACTGAATTCCATGCAGAGCAGCCTTCCTTACGCATTTTTTCCACTTTACATTCATTGTACAAGGCATTTAGCGCAGTAGAGTTGCAGACTGTGCAAACCTACTTCTCCTAGAGTTGGTTTCACTTCGTTCTTCGCTGTCTTGGGCTTCACAGGCTCTTACACTGGCGAAACAGCGGGTTACTCACAGTCTTCGTTGGTGGGCAACGACTGGTTGAGGAAATGCTCGAGCAGCTGACAGTAGGAGACATGCACCAAGTTGCTCGAACAAATGTGGCGTGCCCAATAACCGAAGATATTTAAAATATCCGGCGTTTATAGTTCCTTCATTAATAGTACTGTAAATTACATATGAAATAGACCTGAATTTAACCCCTTACAATTATAGAGTAACAGTGTGGAAAGCATTTCATTGATAAGACACGCCTAAAATTTAAGGACATCTGGAATGTGGGAGACTAATGATCGTTAGGTTTCGTCTTTGGTAGTTGGTAAAAAGCTGCTTTCATTGGATGATCTAAGGAAAGAAAGATCCTAAAGAAAATCCTCTAATATTTAGTATATCCTTCGGGCATTTAACACAAAATGAAAGTAAACCAATCATAAAATAACTGACGTAAAATCCTGTACAGCTTACCTTAATAATCAAGCAATGTACTCTGAACACGCCGACGATATCAGTGTTGTTCTGTCCCGGAAAAGTCACAATACAGCAGACTTGATCATGAAATTTGTGGCTCGGAACGCAAAGCAACTTGCACTCAGCTGTTGAGTGCATGCCTATCCTGCCAGTTAGACATTTCGCATGACTGTTTCACACAGCCAATCAGAGGCTTACTACAAGAAAACCAGACGCCAATGGGAGGATCTCAGAAAGTGACAGCTCGTGGGCGACGCCCACAGGATACAACAGTCACACGGCGCATCCTACTCGCCGCGTTTGGCCTGCTAGGACCTTGGTGGTCCATGTTATTAAGCAGCAAGATGGCGTGTGTATGAAGGGGCGCCACATGGGGGAAATAGCTAGGACCATTCTACGGGCCTTATGAATGATAAGGGGCCTAACATTTCTGTAGTGCTGGGGTGGTGGGACCCAAGGTATCTTTTCATGGGGCCCAAAATCCGTTGGGGCGCCCCTGCGTGTATGATTTAATACGTACGTAATAATACATACAAACGAGAAAGTATAAGATGGAGATCTTTACTGATTAACCACAAAATTTGAGATGATAAACAACGGGTTTACGACGAAAACTGAAAGTACAGACTTCAGTGACAATTTACATAATTAAAATACAGACTTGTTACATTTATTGTTGTTGTTTTTTTTTAAGTGACTTCTCTATTGGCCTTTGCCAGTCGCTTTTCCAAGATTGTCGTGTTCACTCGATGCATCATCAAAAACTGCCCGTTCAAATGAAACACTGGGATGTCATGCATGTATCTGTCGTGCCACACACTGTTTTCGGGAAGAGTGATGTCAACCTCCTGTAATACAAACTTAACAACATTGAGTGCAGCAGATTCATTCAAATTCAGTAGACGTTACGCAGAAGTACTCAATTACAGCATTTGGCTTACTAGAATAGTTTACTAGAATAGACTGGAATATTTAATCTTACCCTGTCCTTATATGGCCCGAGCATTTCTTTTGCTTCATCGCATAATGGACACGGATGCTGAGAGAGAGAATAGCGAATGAGAGTAATACAGTTTTACAAAATGACGACAGTTAACACAACTTTTGTGGCGCCTTTACCTTAGTGAAGAGGGTTAACACGGGTAACTGCCTTTCTGAACAGGTGTTCCTTATCAGCAGAGTTGCATTCTTTATTTGATGGAGAAGCCTTGGCAGTAGCGCGTGCATGCCTGTATGAACAGGCACTTTATAAGCACGGTATCACAAGTGTATTCGTTAACCTTCAAAGTTATTAAAGCAGGTTATGCATGCATTGTAAAAACTGTCGCCTGTGTATATCCACACAGAAATGCAAACTGCCAAATGCCATAAATGCAAACAAGATCTTCCGTTTTACAGGCGGTTATCCTAAATTCAATGGGACGTCTGCAGATACAGATAATCTTGTAATCCATAGATGTATATACAAGTTTAAAATGTTACTTTTCATAGGCTATAAAATGAATAAATTGACTATACTAGTTAGGTTAATCTAGGACAAAAACATCAGATATAAACATGGTAGCACATATTACGTACATTGTAAGCTAGTCTACAGGCTACTCATCTGGGAGAAATATTTTAGCTTGGCCTTACGTTCACGTAATGTTCAAATAACTTTTTACAGCAAAATAGCATACAATTTAATTACAATTCTTAACTACAAAAAACGAGAAACATTTCAAGTTGTTTTTGGTATATATATCTCACCTTAAGAGTTCACGAAAACATGCAGGAACTAGGGGGCGTATGTGTGCTGCTTATGCGTGATTCTATCATAGACCGCATGTATACACGGTCTCTGGATTCTATTGGAAGGCAAAAGCATAACTTCCGGTTATGTAATTACTTTGATTCGTCCACAGAGCTGCCGGTCATAGTCGTGGTTCAGGCGGTAAAACCAAAAGTGCAGCCCGTTAAATGACAAATTCCGATTATGTTGGAAGCCCGACTGGCACATTTTACGAAGATTTTCCTTCTCTGCAATTTGTAATATGAATTTCCTTGTGAAGATCTAGAAAATTTACTAACTAGATTTAAAACAAAAAAGGAGTAAAACGACTATTTTACTTTTGGCAACAAAGATTAGACACAAAACCCACCTAGCGAATTATTTAATATGAAAGTCTTCACTTTATGAATTATTCCCTTAGTTTGTGGAATAAGACCAGACGAAGAGACGGGTTTGGTCAGGATTAGCCCCCATGGAAAATAGACTAACCATAATGAAAATGTACAGTGAATGCTGTTAAATTAAGCACATAATCTCTGTCTATAGAGATGCGTATGCTGCCAGGTGACTTGTTTTGGTTGAATTTGCCGTCTTCTATCAAAACCAAAGACCTTTATGTATTGCTGCCCTCTGGAGGGGAGTTCCAATGAGTTATTGCAAATAAAAAGCTTTACTTTTCCTAATTCACAGGGTTGTATATAAAGGAAAAGTATCTGTGATATGGAAGATTTTCTGCAACACATCTTCTAAATGAAAACTGATAGATATGCAAACATAACCCTGAGAGATCACAGAAAGCTGTGATTTTACAAGTGAGCCCAGGAACAAACTACCATTTACAATATTCTTATATGTTCTTAAAATATTGGTCTTAATGGACAGTATCTGTTCAATATCAGAACCCTGTGTCCTCTGTAACAGTCCTTTGTAAACACAGTACAGAATATTAGGATTTAAACCTAATACTTTATGGACAAGAGATGAATGTGGTGAAAAAATCATGATGCATTTGTTTTATGACTGAATATATGTTAAACTCCTCCTGGATGGTAATGTGTAATCAACTAACATTATGTTATTCTTCAAATTTGCGTGCTTCACCTGCTTGCAGATAAGAGGACATATGGTACATTTGCATTGTGTATCTGCAGCCAGGTGCTTTAATAATACAGAACACAGTTGACATTGTTTGAACAGCTGGTTTAGCCTTTAAATTCCCATCTAATTGCACTTCCAGGTAACGCATTCTTTTTGTTAACTTATAAAAGAATGATCCATGAAGTTCGTAGTAAAATGATCCGTTTGTGTTGGAAGAGAGTTTAGTATTCAGATCATTCATTCTTCTTGCTGTTAAATGGAGGCTTCATGCTGAGTGTATCAGTCCTTTTGTGGTGAAGACTAAGTGGTTTTTACTGTGTAATGTACACTGGAGTTCACTGGATTCTGGCTATGTGTTACATGCTGACTGTTTTAACTTTGCTCTTATTTCTTAATTATGTATTGTGTGACCCTGGGAGAAGGGTGCCATGTTAAATCAGTGTCACAACTCTGGCTTGCTGGGCTGTCCGGCCTGGGGAAGTGTCTGGCCTAAATCCCCTCTGTCCTTACAACTGTCTTAGTAAGTGAATGCTGCCATCTTGCACCCATAATTAAAATGACCTCTACACATTTGTAAACATTACATTGCCAGCAATTCAGTTTTATTATTACAATCCAGTTTTTAAATTTCTGCCAGTTATCGTGTTGCATGTGTCATTACAGGAATAAGACCTAATCCTGATTGGTTGGGTGGTGGATCTCCTGGCCCTCAGAGAAATTACTCTTTTAATTTCTCACTCTTTTAAAACATTCTTGTTATGGTATTTCTTATTACAATGCCATTTTACTAATGTCTTCCAATTGCACAGCTGTTTCCCCTTCTCTGTTATTACATTCAAATGATCACCATCAGACATGCATGCAGGATTTACACAGAACCCATATGTGTCCCATCTGGACTGGGTGGCTGTGAAGATACGTGTGAGTAAACACTAACTAGAGGACGTTTATTTTATGCTGACATTTGGCCTAAAGCAGATTGATGCACCATAAAGAGACATTAAGGTTGTTTAAGTACAGATCTTTTTTTAACTGATCTATCCTTTTTCCATTTGGTTAATTTGGCAGTTTTAATACTTGAGAGGCCCATTGTTGCAGTTTTATATCAGGCTTTATAACTGATTGCACATTTGAGTGTATTTGAGTGCATTTGACAATCATCTGTCATTAAGTTTTATTATCTTAAAGTATCTTGGCTTTGGGAAATGTAGTTGTTTTTTTTCCCCCAATATTTTATTTTCAACGGAAATTTAGTTGTGATCACACGAGAAGACAGACTTCTACTCTAAAATGCAAGGTCCTCTCTTTTACACTGCTCATTTTTTAAAATATAATTTCTTATTAAATAACAAAACCAGGAAGATGTATCCTTTTCCCAGGATGCTGCTGTAGTGTGAAAGTGAGTGAATGAAGCTTGTTTGAAGAACAGATACGTTTCCTGAGGATGATCTCATGAAGATTAGTAGTTCCTGTATGCTTCTGGGTGGTCTAGATCATAGGGAAATGACAGCAAAATATCTCCCAAACACATACCGTCTACATAAATGACTGACAGTATGACCACGTTCTTTTTGCCTTTGTTTGTGCCTTCAAAATCGCGTTAGCTCAGTCTTTGTTAATAACAGTGCAACAGCGTACAGCTTTGTTTATTATTCACCTGCTCAGTTCACTATCTGACGGGTAGACAGATATTTGCTTAGACAAAGAAAATGAGCTGCTCTTCCTCTCGGTATCAGAATAACATTCAACCGATCTTCCCACCATCACGCTCTGACCAGTCACTCCCAAAATTCAAAATCACCCAAAATCGCAGACTCAAGTCGAACACTAGGCGGCGACATTTCCTTTTATTTGCTATAGAATGACAAGCAGGATTTGAGATACAATCAACCGAAATACAGTGGATGAATTTCGATATTTATACAATGATAGAAAAGAATCGACAAAGGAATTAGCATTTTGTAATAATAATTTTTTGTTTTCTCATACGTTAAATAGTCATACTGTGTACTGACACAGATTGCATAATGCCAAGTATGTGCACTGAATAAAAAACAAACCAAAAAACAAACAAACAAACAAAAAAAATAGGTTTAAGCTTTTCGTAAACTTTGTTCAAAATAATATATTATATATTATTATTATGATATATAAAGTGTATTGTCTTTGAAATAATGTATTATGATATATTATTTCAGCAGAACCTGAACCAGACATTAGCCGAAATAGCTCAAGTTTGTCCGAGTGCTTGTCTTCATCACACGTGTCATTCTAATTGGCTGGCACAGCAATGAGGTCATGACAACAAACTGGATGGTGGTGTTTTCTCACTTTAGGTGCTCTGTCCCGAAAATATGTGACGGAATGCTAATGGGGTACCCCGGGATCTGTTTTCCATAAAAAAGTTCATATCTGATTTGTTGTGAAGGTTCGCGGTTTGATTCCGTTCGTAGAAATCGGTGGAAATATATTAAATTTAATGTATAGAGCACCCCTGCTCAGGAACTTCTCTACGAGAAACTTCATCCAAGTAAAAAGTGGATCCATGACTTTGGACCAGTCAAATATTCTTGCATAGAACTGGTGAGGTTTGCTACATCTGATTACTTAATTAACAATTGTATTGTCTTTTAAAGTGTTATTATTTAATAATAATGATAATGATGTTTGTTCATGAGCTTAATTTGCATATTTAAAGACGTCTTTAAAAGTTTCAGCAGCATGTTTTATATGAAAGACGATTGAAAAGGTTTTCATTTGAGGAACGCTTGAACATTATTAAGTTTATAAATTGTTCTCAAACATAAAAATTCTAACGACATTCATTAGCCCTTCATCAGATTAAGAAATAGATGGTCGCGTACACCTGTGGCTATATAGTTTGTTTTCGTCCTGAAAAACTATCAGTGTATCAGTCCTTTTCTATTGGAGATTTATTGCTAAACATGAGCTAAATTATTCAAGTTTTGTTTCATAATACAGTACTGTATTTCTTTATATACACGATATATACATTGTGGTTCTCCAGTCTTGACCAAGATATACGAGATTAAAGAATGGAGTTTTTGTAAAGTATTGAGAAGAACGTGCAGTGCATCGCCGCATCGCCGCATTAAGCCATGCACAACGGATCTCAGCATAGCCGAGCTGTTCTCGTGGAGGAGCTCTTGCCCGTGTCCTTAGGGCACGGTGGAACAACAGAAGGGCTCCTACTGTGTCGCGCTTTGTCCCTCCATGGGTTTCAAAGTCATGTGACTGGTTTTGAATGGAGGAGCGAACTCAGTTGCCACAAGCGAAAGCTCTCGCTGTTCTGCTACGCAAAGCGTGCGCGCTCCTGAGCGCAAGATGGAAAGAGCCTGACAAAAAGGCAAAAAAACAAAAAAACCTCAACAAAAACACTGAGAATGTAGTTTCACTGCTGGCACCCGTGGGACCGAATCCAGTTTAACCAAACAAAAAAGGTTTTTACATTTAAGTCTTATCGGTCTTCTGACCAACCAATACCATTTTTTTAAGTAGAAAGTGTTCAAATAAGTGTCCTGAATTTTGTGGCGGCGTCCACATCCACTGTATTCGTTAACCATTTCGCTTGGATTTAAAATTGTGAAAGATTGTATTTATGCATAGAGGATTTTACTGTTAAATCTGTTTATTGTCTCTATAGAGACACAAACTCTGACGAATTACAGCATACGTTATGTGTCTTGATTTACTACCGCATAAGTAATTGTCAAAAACGTATCGCTATGATATAGCTAATTAAAACCTTAGCATTCTCAGTGAATCAGTTATTTAAACTCATTGCTACACGGACAATTACAAACGTTAGAAGTTATCAGAATGTTTGTTGCACGGTGCTCACCACATCTGTATTATTATTGTAGGATGCAGTTGTTTTTGAGAGTGACAATTTACTTCAGCTGGTTGCAATAAAACCAACGTTATTCGCTGTTATAATTAAAGGACTTGTCATTATGGACCTTGTGTTCAGTGTTCTGGAGGACAAAATATGCCAAGCTGTTGCAGATGATTTAGTTTCATTCAGTTAATTCACTTTAAAATGGCATCTCTGTTTATGATATGAATCACATGCTAAATGTTTCACTGCTGGTTCCTCTTAAATTATAAACAGAAACTGACTGAATATATTTGAGAACTTGTTGAAAAAACACAGAAAACAGGGGTAATATAGGACTAAGAATTCAGGTGTAAATTTGGTCAGATTAGGACTGGATAAGAGACCTTTAGAGAATTATTCAGGTACACAGTTCCAGTTCCTTTTAAATAGAGAAAGTGGGTCATCTCTAAAATAAATAAAAAGCAAACAAAACAAACAAAAAATACAAAAAAACCTTGTGGCCCTACAAATGACTCTGAATAGCTTTGAGTCGTCTGACTAGTGTGGAACTGCTGGCAGTGTTTCATTCAAGTGCAGTTTGTTTCTGAAGAAATGCTAAAGCTTTCTGGTCTTTTTTACTTGTATAAAAAGGCATGTGTTGTATGAAAGTGCCCTAAAGGACTGGACAGATGGAGATGTGGCCTGAGTGGCAGGCACACATGTCTCCCTTTACTGCCTAGTCTAGTGAACAGGGTAGGAAGACAGCGACCTACAAAGACATAAAGCTTTCAACTGCTCTCAGCTATGTTGGCACTCCCTCAAGCTGCCAGACATCCAGCACTCTGCCCTGCTTCTTACCCTGAATGGGACCTGGGGCTGCAGAGCTTTGGTGGTTACTGCTTCACCAATGTCATGGAGAATAGTTTTATTCTGCATTCAAGCTTTAAAGCCAATGTCCCTCACTGTAGTAGCTGCACTTTGAAATTCTGGATTATTTCCCTTGTAGGACTCCAAATTGTTTTTCCTTGTCCTCAATCCAACACAGTGCCCCAAAACTGCAACCTGATTCCATCCAATGGTTCTGCATTTTAGAACTTCCAGAAGCATGCCCATGTTGAGCAAAGGAGATGGTCAGTCTCTACTTAGATCTTAATATTTCCTTGAAGATTTGTGACTAGAAGCAGTATCTTAGCTGTAAATTAAACCTGATCCAAAATATGACCAGTAACTATAGAACAGTAGAAGC
Source organism: Tenebrosternarchus preto (assembly GCA_025802075.1). Classification (NCBI taxonomy): domain Eukaryota; kingdom Metazoa; phylum Chordata; class Actinopteri; order Gymnotiformes; family Apteronotidae; genus Tenebrosternarchus; species Tenebrosternarchus preto. The sequence continues at coordinate 6,444,615 of JAOYMR010000014.1, read as the reverse complement.
ATTTCAGCATGTATGGGAAAACCTTAAGAACAGCTTAAGAACCTATGAGCAAAGCACCAAAGCTGGGCAGCCTAAACCTAAAGAACCAGCATTATGGGAGGCATTCCAACACTCAGTCAAAAGTTTGGACACATCTTCAAATTCAAGGTTTTATTTTTTTTTATTTTATTTTTTTTTATTTTCCTACATTGTAAATTAATACTGAAGTCATCCAGACTATAAAGGAACACATAATGAATAACTTAGTAAACGTTAAAGTGTTAAAAAAACAAAAACAAAATGTGTTTTACAATTTAAATTTGTTTGGATTACAGCTTTGCACACTGTTGGCATTCTCTCAGACAGCTTCATGAAATGGTTTTCCAGCAATCCTGTTTGAGTTCACAGAGGTGTGCAGAACTTGTTGGCTGCTTTGCCTTCACTCTGCAGTCAAACTCATCCCAAACCATCTCAACTGGGTTTAGATCATGTGATTGTGGAGGCCAGGTCATCTAACACAACACTCCATCACCCTCTTTCTTGATAAAATTGCCCTTACATAGCCTGGAGGTATGTTTGGGGTCATGGTGTTTGGAACCAAAAATCTCAAATTTGGACTCATCAGACTAAAACACCAGATTCCCACTGGTCTGATGGTCCATTGCTTGTGTTCCTTTGGTCCAATCCATCCTTTTCCTCTTGTTGTTCTTTCTTAGAAGTGGCTTCTTTGCAGCAATTCGGCCATAAAGTCCAGATTCATACAATCTTCTCTGAACAGTTGATGTTGAGATGTGTGTGCTGCTTGAACTCTCTGAAGCATTTAAGAGGGCTCTTATCTGGGCTGCTGGTAACTCTGATGAACTTCTCAGAGGTAGAACAGGTAACTCTTGGTCTTCCTTTCCTGGGGTGGTTCTGATGAGAGCCAGTTTCATCATAACATTTGAACATCTTCTTGTGATTATCTCAATATGAAATCCATTTCCTCAGTGAATCCCAGCCCACACTGTACTTTATGCAGCCTAAGTCCAAATCGAGTCCATTTATCGAGCACTGATTCATGTTGTTTACGGTTCGTAGACTGTTCGAAGAATCTCTAGCCTTGTGTTTATGTCAGAAGTCACTCACCAGTGGAGTGGTAATACTATATTTCCTTCTGTGGCCTTTTAAGGGTAAGAGACGTGAGTCTGTACTTGAGTCGAGTCGCAGGACATAATGCTTATTTCCTGGGGGGGGGGGGGGGCGGCCCGCGCGGGGGCCGGCCGGCCCCGGCGGGGGCCGGCGCCCGGGCGGGGGGGGGGGCGGGGGCGGGGGGGACGGGGGGGGGGGGGCG
>JAOYMR010000014.1:6376116-6405701 GCA_025802075.1 Tenebrosternarchus preto | reverse complement strand
TCTGCTCTACTACGGACCGGAGCCGGTACTCTACTACGGACCGGAGCCGGTACTCTACTCTGCTCTACTACGGACCGGAGCCGGTACTCTACTCTGCTCTACTACGGACCGGAGCCGGTACTCTACTACGGACCGGAGCCGGTACTCTACTCTGCTCTACTACGGACCGCCCATCTCAACTTCAGACGTGGCAATTTCTGACGTCATTAGAACGCGGCCATTTTCGACGGGGCAATCAAGTTTGGATTTTGGTCTTGAGTTAATTAGATGTAAGTTCATTTTGTATTCGCTCGGAACATTGCTTAAAAGTAGAAAAGTGACAAGTGGGAGTATGCTGAAGTAGACAGCCCGCGTGGTTTGTTGTTATTTCCTTTTATCTAACTGTTAAGTAGGTAACTTAGCCACCTAGCTAGCTCCCGTTACCTAGGTGAGCTAACCGAGCTAGCCTGCTTGTTAGATACTATTATCGCATTATTTTGCCAGTCTCTACGATACAAGATCATAAACAGATACTTAATGGTTTACAGCATAACTAGCAAGCTACATCAACTGGATTCTACATTGAGATGCTAACGCAAAACCTCCAGCTAGCCTCCAGCTAGCAAAGTTGACACTAATGAATTTGATTTTTCTCCATTCGCATTCCAGCTAGTTAGTTTACCATACTTTAATGCGACTCTTCCAGGTAAGGTTGGCTAGTTAGCTACTAGTCATGTGTATTTTATGAAGTAGAGATGTATTCAACAGTGTGACAGTTAATTGTATTACTAACAGAGTGCTGGAAACAGTTGAGCCTGCAAGGCAACAAACTTGGTATAACAGAGTGACCTAGATAGTTAGCTATCTAGATGACTATGTTTACCGAGACTGTGTGAGGGCTGGTCTATCCGAAGCATTAAAGACGTGGTACCAAAGCACAAACCTAGCTGGTTATCTAGCTAGTAACGTTAGCTTCGGACAGGTATCTCAAAAATGACTCTTTCGGATATATGCTTGGCTTTTACCTTTTCACTGAAAGTATTAGCAACATGCATAGCTAGCTCTTATAAGTGCAGTGTCCTGACAAGTCAATACCGTCTTAAATAACAGCAGCATATACGTTTCCAGATCATCGCTTTCTGTACTCAAATGTGTGAGTAATAACCCATTGTTTGTGAATACATTTGCAGCTGTGGACAAATCACTAATTATCTTTGAAAATGTTTATTGATTTAGGATTATGTTTATTCCAAATTATGACTGAAAATCAAAACTCACATTCCCCTTATATTTAAGTTAACGTCTAAATCTCTGTTATCTGTGAAACTGCATATTTATCGAGGTGAAGAGAGACTTGCTTCGACCGCATAAGCTTTACCTTATATACGTGGCGTAAAGGTTGTGCTGACGTATTCTGTTTGTACCCAAGCTGTGCCATGTTCAAATATAGGCTAGTGTGTATTATCTGCTGTCTAATTGTGTATTTAAAGATTGAAAGTCAGTTTAGAACTGCAAAATCATGATTTTAAGCTTTTTTTTTTTTATGGCAAGCATATGTTTGTGCCACAGGCTGCACGCGTGATTATCAGCAAGCACTATTGTGAACGTATAGCATTGTTGGGTATCTGATTGCAACACTCTTAGCCAAGGCTGAATGAACTGATTACTTTCCCATTGTGGGTCACAGGCAGGAGTGAAGAAAGATGATGGAAGAGAGTGGAATAGAGACTACCCCACCCACCACTCCTCCACCTCCCCAAAGCATAGCTGCTGCCATCAGCCCCCCTTCTCTCACTATGGGTAAGACCTGCGCGCTGGTGGGTGGTGTCGAGCGGAATCATTCCACCATTTGTCTTCTTGTTCATTAAAGTCATAGATATAAGGCATTTATTTTTAATATGAAAACAAGGTTGTGTGTTTGTCACGGATGAAATGGCTTGTCAGTCACTCATTAATCAGAAAGCAATGTCCTTGATCGCTGAGATGAAAACAATGTTCTAATAATAACATCTCAGGAGCTACCATAAGCGTAAACTGTAATGGAAACTCAGAAAACTGATCTTGCTTCATTGGTTGCTCTAGAAATGTTAATCTTTGAATGTCTGTTTTCCTTTGTGTTTTGAGTCCATCCTTGAGGACAACTATTATTTTTACAGTGATTTTTAATGGGTTTAGGGGCAAACTGAAGGTGCTTATCCCAGTGGTGCTGAACAGTAGAGAAAGTGGAGTTTGTCCTGGGGCTCATACTTGAAAATCTGGAATTCAGTTGCCTGACTTTGAGGAGACGTTCATAGCAGCACTGCCACTCCCAGGAATAATGATGGTTTTAGGTGTAATATTCTCAGCAGGTCTTTTACTGTAATAGAAGCCATAGTCACAGCATTGTTATTTACACCCACAGTGTCGTCTCAGTGCCTATAACATCAGTTTGTTATTGTGAGTAGCTAAACTACTAAAAACGCCCCTAATGTTTTCATGTCTTCAGTGGAACTTTGATGAGAGAAAATGGGAAGCATAAGATGTGGTCGTATTTTTATCATCACTTTCTGTCAAGGTCGCCTTGTTCTTCTGAAAGGTGATAAAATGCAAACTGTCATTCCCAAGTAGATGTTCATCCATTGTCCTTGTACTTGGGTGATTGTTTAGGTGTTGTTAATGTTTAATGTCTGTTTGATGAATGAGTGACATGGGAGAGAGGAACAAAAAAAAGCGCCTTGTTTTGTGCTGTGTACAGCAGTAAGGTGTTCATCTTTTCTTTTATCTCTTCATAGGTCTGTCTAATCCACTGACCCTCGCCAACACCAAGACCATCTCCAGCTTTGCCCCTGAGGGCTTCTCCACTCCAGTGCCTCCCACGGCGATGACGACCACTCTGCCTCCTCTCCAGTCCTCAGCACCTCCTCCATTCTCTCTCAGCCCTATGAACCCACTGTCCGCTGCCTCCTCTCCTCCTGCTCCAGCCCAAGGTGGGCACGTGCCTTACACCAGCCCCATGGCCCCCTTTCCCTCCCCTGCTGCTGCTCCTCCTCTCAGATCCTCTGCACCTCCTCCAGGCCCGGTACAGTCTGCCCCTCCCATGGGGCCTCCTACCACTGGCTTCACCATGACGGGAACCTATGACATCACACGAGGGCACGCCGGCCGCACGCCGCAGACGCCGCTGATGCCCAGCTTCTCTAGTGCCCCGACTGTGCCAGGTACAGCTATCATCTGTCTGTACTACTGAGAGACCTAGGAGGAACGCTGCAGATTTACTCAGTGGCTGATGAATAGGCATCACATGCAAATGCTGTAGCTCAAGTTGACAAGCCGAAGAAAACAATAACTGAACTTTCCTCTGGAGTAGTGGGCCTGCCGTGTGTATTTTGCAAGCTTTTGAATAGTACATTTAAGTACAGTCAAATAATTTCACCAGGCACCAGAAAAAGATAACAACAGTCTGGTAAATATAGATCTTCTCTTCTTGGCCGCTTGCCTTACTCTTAATGACCCATTTCTCACATCATGAATGACGCTCACCCAGTAGTTCATTGATAATTCTGTAATAGAACTCGGTATAAATTTCCCCTCTATTAAAACAAGTGGCGTAGAAACCTAGTATTGGAAACCACAGACGATGATATGTCAAGTATAATGTAGCCTAAGATGGGTGGTGTGCTGTGGGAAGCAGAGGTTCAGGACCACTAAATTGGAAGCTGCTATCTGAATGAATGAGTGCAGGACAGTGGAACTAAGCCTTCCAATTTCAGGCGAGATGTAGCTGTCAGCTCTGAGCCATTCTCATTAGCCCACTGGGGAGCCCCCGGGCAGTGCCAAAACTCTGAAAGAGCCATGTGCTTTTTATTCTCTTGCCTGAGAGGTCTGTCAAACTGAGTAGTCATGCAGCGATGTCATGTGAAGGTCATTCAGAACTTAATTTCATTTAGGCTTATCGCAAGGTCAAATCTTTTTCGGAGGTGAATGTTCATTCTCTCGGTACTATTTGTGGCGCACTAATTATAGGCTGTTATCAAAGTCACTAAAAGCCCTTCCTGTTTGTGTCATGATGGGTCTTTAGGTGTGGTTACCAACCCAATGATGCACCAGCCTGTGATGTCTGGTGGTTTGGACGTGAGCTCGCCCATCACTTTCCCTGAGGACCACGAGGATCCCAGGATGGATCGAGATGTTGTCTCTGGAGGAGGATTATGGGGCTTCATCAAGGTAGCAGGTCATTTCTACATAGAGAAAGCCACCAGCCCTCCTGTAATGTTCTGGTGCTGGAAAACCTCAAAAGAACACTGAAACTCTTAGTTAGCCATAATCATGTTCTGTATCATGTTGCATGTTTGTAATATGGTGGAGGTATTTTCAGCTCATGAGTGTCTAGATTTGGCAGCCTCCCTCCCTGATGTGTTTTCAGGGTGTGGCTGATAACCCCATGGTAAAGACAGTCCTGGATAAAACCAAACACTCTGTGGAGTCCATGATCACTACACTCGACCCTGGAATGGCACCATATATTAGTAAGCTTACTTTATTCCATGTCCCAGTGCTTACAGAAACTTCCTTTAGAACAGACCCAGTTCTTACCGTAACCTTGTCTTGAGATGGGTTGATTCATCATTGCTTCGTACCTGTGTGGCTGTGCCCATGAACAGAGTCCGGAGGTGACGTGGACATTGTGGTCACATCCGATAAGGAGGTTAAGGTGGGAGCGGTGCGAGATGCCTTCCAGGAGGTGTTTGGTATGGCCATGGTGACTGGAGAAGCAAGTCAGTCCAACATCGCTCCCCAGCCTTTGGGCTACGCTGCAGGAGTCAAGGTGAGGTGCTTCCACATTCCACTCCATCCTGGCACATCTAGTACTCAAGCCTGCTCCTTTAGCTTATCAAAGACATAATCGGACATCCATGTCTGCTATTTAATCCGTCTGAATTAGCAAGAAGATTTCCTGTATCCTCTGGTCTATGGACCTGCTATGCAATGCAGTTTTTAAAAGTCTGCAATACAAGTTTCTACTGATATTTCTCTTCTGCTTGGGGTTTTGGGAATGCCCCTGTCCTCTCCAAACCGATCATCAAAATATCCTAACCTTGTACGTGTTGCTGTAATCCTTGTATAGTACTTGTGTGTTTGCTTTCTCTCTTCTTTAGCTTTGTTTCCTCATATCTTTTTCATATATTGATATTCTCAAGCTCAAAGGCCAAATTAAGAATGATTTATATAATGCTTTTAACAGCAGCTGTCACACTGTGAGAGAGATCCAAGACTCAAAAGACTTTTTTTATTACACTGTATTCTCATTTCCCTTAAAATGATTAGCAAAGCATTGTGACATGTTTAATAAGAAATTAGATCTCTTTTAAATTAGATCACTTCTACTCCGAAATAGATTTACTATATTTGTATTAGTGTTTACAATTTTCAACTTTGACTGATTAAATGTTTAAAGGAAATTGACAGATCTTATTGTGGCTGGATTCTTTGTAGGAGTTTTTTTTATTTTAGATCCAGTCATTTAAACAGAAATGAAACTGTTCTGTTGCATCTTTGTGTTGGTATAATTGAAGCAAGGCTTTGTACTCGTATATAAAGCAGGGCAATGACTGAGCAGATAGTCTTAAGTGTGTGTGTGTGTGTCTGTCTTAATCTCTGTCTTAATCTCTGTAGGGGGCCCAGGAGCGCATCGACAGTCTTCGCCGCGCTGGCATAATTCACGAGAAACAGCCTGTGGTTTCTGTGGAGAACTTCATAGCCGAGCTTTATCCAGACAAGTAAGCAGGACGGCTCCTCAAATCCTTTGTGTTCCTCTTCAGATAGTCTGGTATTATCCCTGTGTTCTCTACATCTCTACTATCTTGGTATCTTCTCTGAACTTCCCAGTGCAGTTACTATACCAATTCATTTTGTTAAATTTTCCAGTGAAGAGCAACTTCTCAAGGTGAGACTTTAATTACCAAATAAACTTTGACCATTTAGAAAGTGTATTTATCACTGCATTTGCTTATAGAGATATGAATTAAAACGTGACACGTTTGTTATTATAAGGGATGGTGCTGTATTAAATCTTATCCTTGGTTTAAATGACCCAGCTGGTACCAGGTCCATGAACCTGACTGTGGGGTTACAGCGCAAAGGTTAGAATGAGTGTGTGGCATCTGAGCCCCAGTCCGTGGTGAGTTACATAAATGCACCCGTGCCATGGCTGCAGGTTGCATTATAAAGAGAGATGCGCTAAGTAAGACCAACACCAGCCGTCCCTATCTGGTCTCTCTGCGTCCCTCACCAAAGGGCAGGAGGATCCCAGTCCAGCGCTGTGACTGTATTAAGTTCAGGCCGGGTGGCTCCACTGGGAGAACAACCCAGGAGACTTGGACTGCTTCTGTTTCTCCAACTCCAGTTACAGTTTCTCTGTGATGTTCAGTGGGTCCATCAGGAGGTTTGTCCCAGAGGCCTGCCTTAATTAAAGGTGGACGACAAACCGTTTTTTTTCTGTTTTTGTTTCTGGTCCAAAGACGAGGATGAATGAAGTCCGCCGGGTGAAAGAAATGCCATATGTTTATTAGTAGTTGTTAGATTTTGGCCATCTGGATAATGCTACATTTGAGTAGTTTTATTGGGATTCTAGATCGTTTTTCACCCACACTCACTGCTTTCATTAGTTCTAGAGCATTGATGCCCTTGTTTGTTTTGGATGTGTTATTGTTTTCTGCGGTTCGATTATCTCGATGCTCTTTTCTAGGTGGTTTGACATTGGCTGTCTGATTCTGGATGACCCTGGTAATGGAGTGCACATTGAGACTTTCACACAGGCCACTCCTGTGGCTCTGCAGTACGTCCAGCAGGTAAAGTTGCAACTGACCTTCCACTTCGGGCGTCTTCAATTACACGACACGTCGCCAAGGCATCGTTTGATGCAGTGTGTTTTAAATTGCTTGGTCAGTGGTGCAAGACGTGTGTGATGCTGAGTGGTGATATCTACCACAGCTGTGTTCCTGGAAGCTTGAGCTACTAGTAATTGGAATCTGATCATTTGTTTGAAGTGCCATGTAAACTTGTCTCATGTATTGTGTTTAAAAATCTGACTACCAAACTGTCTAGTGACTCAGCAGTTAAAAAGCACTCCATCATCTGTTTGATGGGGGAGGTGGTGAGGGTTTATGAAGGCTTAAATGGAACAACCTCCTGAAATTACTTTTTCATCAACGATGACTGCAAACTTTTGTAAATACCGGATAGCCCAAACTTTCAGCTAACAGTTCCTGTTATAAAAGTACAAAATAATTCAGGGAGAGTCGTTTGCTTCCTCCACTGTAAGATCATAAGTTACAGACATGCCTAAGCATATTATTGTATAACATTTATAAGGTGCTCAGCAAGCACTAGGTTTACTTCCCTTACAGTTCAATCATATTTTATTAAAATGAGCTCAGAAACAGAACTTTTACTTATTAACAGATGTTTTAAGTGCACTTAGTACAGATATGAACAATAATGTTTAAAATGTGTGAAAACTACAATTTTGTATTTTGCAGTTAAAGAAAACTGATAATGGTGAAGCCCAGGCTGATGTGTAATGTTTTCCCTATAGGGTGAATCAACTCATGATGGAGTGAAGGGACACTAATATTTGTCATTATTTATTGTATTTTTTTAATATATATAAATCAGTAGTCGAGCTTGCATTCTCTGAGCGTTACTGCTAAGATTAAAATCTGTTGATCAGTCTAAATATCTCTGATGACCCCATGTGATTGTCTTTCTGCAGCTACCACTTTAACCATGATGTCCCCTGTCTTCTTCCTGATCCCACAGGCACAAACCCTCACCCCTCCAGATTACAATCTGCGCTGGTCCGGCCTTCTCGTGACCGTGGGTGAGGTGCTGGAGAGGAGTGTGCCCAACATTAGCCACACAGACTGGCACCAGGCTTTCACTGGCATGTCCCGCAGACAGATGATATACAGTGCTGCCAAGGCTCTGGCTGGCACATACAAACTGCAGCTGCCTCCCAGGACGGTGTGAGCTCACCTCGAAGTCCGCTCTCTCCCTCAAAATGGGGTCACCACGGCCCAGAGTGGCACTCTCATCCACCAATAGGACTCTGTCTCCCTATCAATTTTGCGGAGAATATGCTAAGTGTCCTGTACGTTTTTTTTTTTCCCAATAGCGTCATTTCAGTGTTTTGGAGTTCATTGACAAAAAATGCCAAATGATAACCAACTTGCATCATCTCAAGGTGAAATCCAGTTGTTACAGCATTGGGCGTCTCGGAGAACAGAAGTCAAAGCTGAAATTCTGAGCAGGATTGGTCCTCTGTTAATGCACATGTATAAAAGCAAGTCGTCAACGTTCAAATAGTACGCTAGAACTTCTAAACATGCTAGTGAGACCTTTGAGAGACCTTGCAAGGTGACCAGTGCATTTAGAGGTTACCACAAGAGGGCTATATTGAGTAAGTATATATCACTGTTTTGGAAAAAGGAGAACAGTGTATTGCATCATTTGGGCCAAACCGAGTTCAGAACTGTGTATTGTCCTAAAATGACATTGATATCCCTATACTAAATGCAAATGTTTATAAAAACTCTTTTTATATTATGTATCAGCACTAGTCCACAATGCCCCAAGGTGGGAATTTTGTTGCTTATTATTGGTAAAAAAAAAAAAAAATAGTAAGGGCTGAGAATCTCTCCAAACAATGCATAAAGGTATAACAGTAGAACAATTAGTTTAATAGTGTTATAATGCTTGTAAAATTCACATCAATTCATGATTTGATCCTATGCAAATATGTTCCATGTAGTACATTACTTGTAGTCTTTTATGCTGTGTAGGTATTTGTTAGTACAGCATATTGATCATGGCAAGTATTCAGCAGTAATAATAGATGTAGAACAACTGTAAATGTAGTAGTGATTAACAGGCCAAATTCTCCAAGTTTAAAGAAAAAATACAAGTTTTTCTCCTTTTCTCTCTCTCTCTTTTTCGTGGGGGTGTTGATTGATTAGGCCCAAGCACGGGACTGAATGGAAATCCAATAGTGACAAAAACAGAGAGAAATACTGTAATACTGACACATTGCTTTTATACATAAGCATAAAAGTAAGACCATTTCTGAACCCAATTCATCACTTCATAAATCCTCAGGGAGAGAACAGACAAAACAAACCTTAAGAAATATTGACGACCTTTAACATTTGTAAAAAGTTTATACTGATTTACACACTATGTCCCCTTAAGCTTTTTTTAAAGACTTTTTTTAGCTCTTGATGAAGGGCTTTTTTTAGTTGTGCAGTGTAAATAAGTGGTTTCTGTTACCAAAGGACGTAAATAATGCTTTTAGGTGCCAGTGTTTCTGGGACGAGAAATACAAATGAAATTGGTTTTTAAACAAGACCATGAAACTTACATCTATGTTGCTAACTCCCCAACAGATGTTATGCTTAGATTTATTGATTGCCTCTTTAACAATATAATAAACAGTTTATTCTAGCTTAGCAAGTTTAGTTTAAAGGTATAGTTATAGGAGGTTAAAAGCAAAATTATCAGAACTGATCTTTTGATCAGTGTTGTGACACATTTAAAACAACTGCCACTGAGGGTCATCTTGTGTTATAGTAATTTAATATTTTGTGGTATCTTTGTCAAATGTCATGTGAGTGTGTTTTGTTCCTAAACCGCATCTATCACAACTAAACTGACTGCGCCAAATAGATTTAACTTTAAATGTTATATTTGAACAAGTTTGAAGAAGTTGCCACTGTGCAAAAAAATGGGCAACACATTAACACCATAAACATTAGATTAAAGTAAAATTGATGGTGTTGTGTTTTTATATTTGTGTAAAATTCAAATAGCAGAGAGTTTTTGTTTTTTTTTTATATATTTTCTCTCTCTCTCTCTCTCTCTCTCTCTCTCTCTCTCTCTCTCTCTCTCTCTCTCTCTCTTTCTTTCTTTCTTCCGTCTTCCACAAATGAGGCTGAAGTCGTCCCAGAGTCTTAACGTCTCAGAGCGATACAGAACCTTGTGGGAATCGCAAAGCTGTGCATGACCTTTGAGATGTTGAGACGCAAGAAAAACATGTTTGATGTTTGAGATGTGTAGTTCTGTTCCATTTCCTACAAATGCCATAATCAGAGTCATAAGTTTACAGAAAGATGTTTGATGTGACTGAAGAAATCGGAGAAAATTAAATGAATTGGAATTGCCTTTAATATAGCCTCTTTTGTATTTCACACGGCTGTGGATACCGTATCCTACATGAAACTGTACTATTCCCTAAAGGTGCCTTCTGTCAACAGAAGAGTAAAGTCCTTTTTGGAAAACCTGCTTTGTGTGGTCAGTTTGTTGCTCACTCGAGTAGTAAAACCTTTCCTACTGTATCATGCCAATAAACTGAAGTACTCGGTTCATTCTTGCACTTGTGGTTGGAAATCAAGAGAAAGAAGATAACTGAGTGGAATGAATGTGAGCTTTGGAAACGATTAGTCTGCATATACTATATGGCAATGTGCTCTTTTTGTGATGGGTGCATGGATCTCATTATGAACTGTGAAGTCTGCCGTTAAACACACAGCCTATCCCTTTTTGTTCCTCTAGGGCTTCACCTCAATATCAAGAAGGGATCGATTACATCTAATGAATTCTACTAGCCCATGCATTAATCTTGTGTATTTCACCTATTATACCAAGTTGAATAGTTGGACACTCGAAATACACACTTCAGCATTTACAATTACACTCTCAGGAGGCTGAGTGAAATAGTAATCCCCCTGCATGTGACTATATTAAATGTATTAGTATGTTAAAGTTGTTGGAGGATCCAAGAACCTTAGAGAATCCAAGGACAAAATGACAGGCCAACAATGAGGTTAACATGGTTTGTCATCATACAGCAGTGGGACCAGCCACAGTTAAAAGCAATGGCCCTTACCACAGATACGTAGTTCGTAATGTCTGGGTACAGCACTATGATCTTGTACCTACTTAAAATTCATTACACACCTACAGCTCATTCAGTTTGCCGAAACTGCCAGGATGCCCTAGACCTGATAATTGCTTTCAGAGTGGAAAAAATCTGCTCTTTCATGTTGTGGTGTTTAGAACCAGTCGCTTCGTTGCAGGAGCCAATAAATATGTTCTTTAGGCTTCTTTGAAAGGCTCAGCCTTAGCCATTACACCTAAATAATCATTTCTGAGAGTTCTTGTATCCAAATTCTTTTCCCACTTCTTTTAAACTAATTTTTCATTGCCTAATGCCTTTCTTGATGCCTTTCTCTAAGACTTTAATGTATTTGTGTCTCAGTTCTTCGGACTTCTTTCATCATGGAGGCCACAGGCTGTGATTAAATTGTTGGCAGTACAACTGAAAATATAAATTGGTGAGTCATTTTTATACACCGGGGAGATAGTAATGGTCTCCGTTTATGAATTGAACGTTGCCCTGACAGCTCCAGGCCAGTGCCACCACACTATCATCAGCTTCTCTCTTTAAGACTGCAGCAGATGGGGATAGGATTTATGGTAGGAACACAGAGATCATAACAAATCATCCAGAATGATTACATGTGTGTGACATTTACAGTCTGCTTCTATTCCTTAAAGCCACTTTTTAAAGATTCTAAGGAAAGGAAAATAATCTTTAATATCTCAAAGGTTTGTGGGATGTAGGTCAGGGTTCTAACTGGGGCACACCGGAATATCCACTTTTCTTTTTTATATTCCTGGTCCTGCCTGGGAAGTTCTGGCTTGGTGACTCGGTTGTGTTGCAGTGCTGAACTGTGAAGCCCAGTCCAGCTTTCCTGCCCTAAAGCTGCAGTTTTTTTTTTATTAATTCATTTTGTGCACCAGGAACCTCAGCCCTCAGTGAGGACAAATGAAAACATAACGTTGTCACAGTAATGTCTCAATGTGGAAATGCTGCTTTTTGGGTTACATCTCATCACATGTTCTGCTTCCTGTTGTGCATTTATCCAGACAGTTCATTAGTCTCATCAGGACTACACACTCTTGTTTTTCTGGCATCTCCTCTGTATCCTTTTACATACTTAATGCTTCAAAGTGACGTTTAATAAGTAAGTGCTTCTATGTGATGTCACACATAGATCAGTTATCTGTTTTATTGTCTCAGACACACTTATTTAAAACGGTCACCACTGTCACTTTTAGTGAAGTCTGTAGATCTGTTTTCAGTTGTTAAAGACTGAAAGTCTGATAGTTTCTCTACTGTCCTTCATTCTTTGTGAAGACACACCTAGGCAGGTAAGAGCTGCACTAAGGGGGTTTTCTTTAGTCTTTTGTTTCATTTTAAATATCTTGTGCTTTATAAAAAAAAAAAAAAAAGATTACATTATGTGTGCTTCTCCATAACTTTGACACATACGCAGCTGTTTTTCCAATTCTTTCTAGTGAGTAAAGTTTCTTCAGTTTCTTTTTAAGTTAATTTAAAATACATTTTCTTTAAAGCAGTTAGACTTGCTATTTGTTCTTATTGTGCAGACTAAGATGAAGGGCTTTTACCAGAGTCAGTACACAAACCCACACTACCTCTGGAAGCTCCAGCTAAGCCTCCTCTTTTGCAATTTATTTCCCTACAGAAATGTCAAAGCTATTGCACTGCAGAAGATGAACTGTAGATTGATAAGACTGTTAAAATTGTCCTTTAAAGGCCTGCTGTTAAGGCCCATTGTACAATACAGTGACCTAAATTTATGCACTCAAGGTCATGACATGGTTCTACAGAATGCCACTATTTAAAGTCTTATTGTTCTTAATTCGGGCATGTTTTTTTACAGTTTGATTATGGATGTTACGTCCCGCTATACAATTAATCATTTCAGGAGGGTACCATCCAGCCAGATGTTACTGGCTTGGAAGTTGGAGGAGTTCGTTTTTACAAAGGATTAAAAAGGGCAGAGCAGATACCAAGACAGACATAAAATTACACCCTGAAAAAGCATAAGAGGAATTTGGCAAGTAAGAAGATGGGAAAGTAAGTCCAGGCTGTGAATTGCTGTACAGCTGTATGCAGCAATACAAGGGTAAAGTACAGCATGTAGTTAAGTCTGCAGAAACATTAACTGACTGTAACATTCTATCTATAGGGCCTCTGTGCAGAGCCACGATAAAGGAGTATGCAAAGAAAACTGCTAGTCTTTACCACCCAGGATTCCACCTCTTCCCCAAACTTTCGTCTTGAAGCAAAACGACCAGCATGATATGGTAGAGCTGAATAGAGTTCAAAAAGAGGCACATTTGTGAGATTTGAGATCTTGCATGTCTTGCATGTACCTAAAGGATCAAAACAGAGGCAGTTTTTATTCTTGCTGTGGTTTGAATATGACGAGCGGATGTTTGGGACCTGGCCTTTGTCTCACCAGGCTATAGAGGAGATTACATTTGCCTGCAGCTCCAGGTTTAGCTGTCCATTCTCAGACATGCACCTTCACTGCTATGACAAATGAGACCTCAGGGGCTTCATTTCCTAGAGCCTTTGTCATGTGTCTTGCTGACAGCTGGAGTTGACATTGTACATTCCTGTCATGATGTCATAGAAATCCCTCAATTAACTGCTATGTCAAACGCTTGACTGAAAACAAATTTTGGGCTTCACGTGAAGCTCAGTCTCAAGCAATTTCAGCCTTTTTCACTAGTGATGATGCCTGAAGGCCAATAAAAGTTTTAGCAAATTACAAGAAGTCAGTTTTATTTCACTAGTTGTTTTAGATAAGGGGGGTATAGCCTGGGTAATATTTGAATTGTCCTATAGCCATTTGGTTATGTCATCTAATTTTCTTTCATGTCTTGCTTGCAGGTAAAGCTGATCTTGCAGAAACTTTGCATTAGTGAAATTAGAGGAGGTTACACTGAGGTTCTTTTAAAGAGCATGTTTAGTATTTCAGAGTGCAATTTAAACCTAGAAACCCTGATATAATGATCTTTCCTCTAAAGATGAGTTAAACGTAGATTGCATTGCAAGTCTGCTTTGTTTTTGAACTAAACAAATGTGCTTGAATACACAGCATCATCTGACGTTCATTAGTGACAGCCAGTAAGGATCAGTTACATCCCTTATCTGAACAGTGCATCTCCAGCCTGACAGCTTTGCTTCTACACCATGGACGAATATGTGTAGATGTGGATGAAATATTAACATCTTGCTTTAGAGGAGCATCACTGGCAGGAGACGGGAGGCTCAGCATAGAGGACCTGTGCTTAACATTGCCATGGAAACAAGCTCAGGATTCCGGCTGCTTTCACAGACAGCCAATGGCACTGCTGCAGCTTCTTCAGCCCAGTGGTTCCCTCAAACAGGAAAAAAAAGAGAACAGGCCATGGCTCATGGCTTCCCTTCTGTTTTGTCCTCAAGTGACACTTATGCAGCAAATACTGATTGATTGCTCTTGATGTTAACGCTAGATGTTTTATTGATTATTTGTAACCAGTACATTTATCACACATTTTTCCAATTTGTAGCACTGTAGCTGCTTGTGATACTAAATAAATGAAAAAGCAGCACATTTTGGACGAAAGACTAAAAGGTCTTTGTGTCGTATTGTCACATAACACTCTGCTCATTACTGTATTAGAATAAAACGTCAAACTCCTGAGTATGTTTGCTTATCAGGAACATAAATTCTTAACTATCAAAGTCAGGAACACTAGTTCCTACCACAAAGCCTCCTGAAACAGTGATCTTAACCAGTAGATTAGTTTACCACATTAGATTACCACTTTTACAGTTTGTTTATTGCAACAGACTTACTCTAACTTTACTACTGGGGCTAAGGAAATCACAATGAACTTGAACAGTTCATTTTTAATGATCTGGAAAGCTGACAGGTAAATTATGTTCTACTGTGTCTACACTTCAAGGTCACCACCGGAGGTGTAGTAGACCGACAGGACTCCTACCTGTGTATTCCACTGATGCTCAGTTTCCTGAGAATATTTTGTCTGGACTGCTGCCCCCTGCCTGCATTGCTTAATGTTTGTTTTAGTTTGTTAAAGTTTTAGTTTTTATGTAAATATGTGCAGTATATTTTTAGGCAATGTGTCAGTCTCTTTTTGGCTTCCATGCATTAATGAAGGTTTTGACTGATCTGGGTGTGATAAAAGAGTGTATTGGTTGCTTTGGAACATCTATCACCAGCAGCAGCTGCTCACTCTGAGGATAAATCCCTATTGAACTGTATTTGGTTTTCTGGGCACCGAATTCACCTTCACAAATATAATACAAGTAATGAAATTTACATGGGAAGAAAAGTTACATTTTTCTTCCTGTTTTTATTGTACAAAATACAACTCATTCCTAAACAAAATTGAACCGAGGAACATTTCTGTCCAGGGGCGTCCTGCAATACCATGCATGCATCTCAAGTGGTCTGTAGACCCACAACGAAGTGCTGGCTTGAATAAAAACTGCTAGCTTGCAGATTATATTACTTTGTAAACTTCTAACCTGCAGGGAGGATTTTGAATCAAAGTTTATTTGGCATTTCTTTCTGCTTGTTCCCATAAACCTGAGCTCGAATGTCAGAGACCCAAAGAACCCTGACATTTGGACGGATTCCAAGCAGTGAACGTTGCAGGTGAAGGGATTAGAGGCACATCTTGAGCAAGTCTCACTGAGAGATCCAGCAGGCGGACGAGGCTTCCCCAGCACCGCCCTCCATGTTGGAACTGCACACTTCACCTCTGCTGAGTGGGACAAATAAACAGGCTTTAATCTCTCTCCTTGGCCTCACAAGATGCTCTATGGAAACAGCGCTCTCTCTCTCGCTCTCTCTCTCTCTCTTGTTCTCTCTCTCTCTCACTTACTTTCACTTTCTCTCTCTCTCTTTTATGTGAATGCTAAACTTGCACGATTCTGGAGCTATAAGAAATTGCTTGCTCGAGGTAACCATGTGGGGTTGCTGGTGAGATAATCAGCGTAATAAGACATGGGCTAAAGTAATTTCTTGGCAGCCTGGAGGGAAAGAGGGTCCCAGTAGTGAAACTCTACAGAACGTTCACAGAACCACCATTCTGTAAGCATGAGATTGGAACTCTGATCCCATCCAGTTTGAGCTGTTTTTGCTGTATGTATATATACAGTATGTCTTATCCTTTTTGTGTGATAAAATATTTGAACTTATGACTCCAAAATTGGCACCTCACAGATCCATACAGGCAAAGTAATGTGCAATGGTCATTCATCTTAAAAAAAAAAAAAAAACTCCATCATTTTAAAGTCCATCCAGAAACATCTCACTCTATTTCTCTGCCCTCGATACACAACCTTTCAGGTTTCCCAAGAAAACCAATTTGAGTTGAGCCTGGGCTATCAGTCCAGCAGAGAGATGATGGAAGTGAACACCTTTTTTGCCAATATGTTTCTGTCTTATGCACACCTGTGGTTGTAATTTACCTGCTGCCTACTTTACCACATTCAGATCGATTGTCAGATGTTTCTGGCAGCCAGCCTGTGACCCCACTGCAGGTGTGATGGCTGTCTTGTCCTGTCAGACACCCTGTCAAGTGCTAGCATAGAAAACTGTATCTTCCTCCACTGTCATCTTCATCTTATCTATATTTAATATCAACACTCTTAATTTTGCACTGAAAGCAAGAGAATGTTTTTCACTGAAGCAGGACTGTGTTGAAATGTTACCTATATCCAGAAATCGAGAACTTTGTTTTAAAACCATGACAACTATCTGACCCTAACTTGCATGACCAGGAAGAACAAAGGCCTGTGTTACACGTTCTTCTTAGTATTAGTTAATTATGCAGGTAATTACAAATCTTGTATGGTTTTGATACACTGTTGCAATATTGTTTTAATCAGTTCTCTGGCAAGATTGTTAGGTAAAATAACATAATAAAGTAAAAAGAGTATGATTTGAATTGGCTTGTATAGTATGTGAGACCAGACAGGGAGAAGGCATATTAAAAACTGTGAATGATTTAATATACAGTTGGTATCTCAGGCTATTTCAAGCATTCTAGTACTCTATATTAAGTATTCTGCACATACACTCTATAATAGCAAAATAACCTCCAATTTTGAAATAATCTTAAATTGTGAAAAAACATATATGAATAGTTAATTTCTTGTTCCAGTTAGATCTAGTTTTTGCCTGTCCTTCTAAAACCTTTAAAAGCTGTTATCTTTATCCCTCTCTGACTGTTCACAAAACCCTGATAATATGGTAAAGTACATTGACAATACAAAAGTGAAAAATCATTTCACAGCAGAATAGTTCTCTTTCGTGGGGAGATAAATAAAGCAACGTGGATCAGGTAAAGGTCATTAAATGCCGGCATTTTAAACTTCTCTCCTGAGACCCCATCCAGAAGTAAGATGATGCAAACTTTGTTACTTTGTTAATTTTGCTACTTTGCTGGTCTGTTTCATCACCCTGATGGTGTAGATGTCTTTCATCACCCTGATGGTGTAGATGTCTTTCATCCCCCTGATGGTGTAGATGTCTTTCATCACCCTGATGGTGTAGATGTCTTTCATCACCCTGATGGTGTAGATGTCTTGGAGTGGTGGC
Source organism: Tenebrosternarchus preto (assembly GCA_025802075.1). Lineage (NCBI taxonomy): Eukaryota > Metazoa > Chordata > Actinopteri > Gymnotiformes > Apteronotidae > Tenebrosternarchus > Tenebrosternarchus preto. Next base: position 6,388,197 of record JAOYMR010000014.1, on the reverse strand, counting down.
AGGCTGCATCCAGTGATCTTCTCTGCTGTCCAGATCATGCGCAGGAGTTTGGCAAGTTCCTGTGAGTTGGATGAACCAAACCAGATGGTTACAGATGATGTAAGGATCATCAGACTCTTTGGCAGATTGGGTTTCTTTAACTGTCTTAGAAAGTATTCAAATTTATGTATATAGTATTCATATCCATTTTAGATCCCTGGATATGGTGGAGTCCAGGAGTTTGAGTGACTCCACAGTGGAAATTGAGCCATTTTTTGTGAGGGGGGGATGGGGGGGGCAGCGCCTAAAGTCGATCACCATCTCCACCGTCTTTTCTGTGTTCAGCAGCAGATGTTTGACTTCCTTTCTGTAGCCAGACTCATCTCCATTGGCTCCATTAGTTATGAGGCCAATTACGGTGGTGGCATCTGCAAACTTTTGAATGTTCCCAGCGAGTTCATTGGTATAAAGACTGAAGAGGAGAGGTGAAAGCACACATCCTTGTGGTTCTGCTGCGCTTATGGTCTGGGGATCTGATGCATGTTTTCCTGCTACTGGTCTGTAGTTCTTTAGTCTAGTTATGTTTGTTGGGAACTGAAATTATGGTGGACACCTTGAAACAAGCTGGAACATAGTAGAGTTGCAGTAAATGTTGAATATGTGTGGGAATATAGGTGCTAGCTGTTCACAGCAGTGTTTTATTTTCCTGTATATTTATCTTGTTGTCATGGTGACCGGTGTCAGCCAGAAGAGGATGGGCTCCCCCCTTGAGTCTTGGTTCCTCCCAAGGTTTCTTCCTCACGCTCTTAGGGAGTTTTTCCTTGCCACTGTTGCCCTGGGTTTGATCACTGGGGGCTTGGACTCAGACACTTGTAAAGCTGCTTTGAGACAACATCTGTTGTAAAAGGTGCTATATAAATAAAACTTGATTTGAATGGATTTGATTTGTTTTAGGGTGGATGGAGACACAAGGTCCAGATGGGGGACACTAGTTCATTCAGGTCATTGGTGAGCTGGCGGTCATTAAAGAGAGAGGACCACGGAGGAGCCAATTCCTGCAGATAATGTTGCTTGGCTGGCAGCAGCGGGAGAGGACACAGTCACCCAGGTGGCAGAGCACCCCCAGCTGTACTCCCTGTGCCCTTCTCTAGAAACACCACTGTCACCTCTGGCCCCTGGGCATTACAGAAGATCAGCAGGAGCAGGATGTGAGGGACACTGAGAGAGAAAATCGTTAAAAAATTTGATGATGCTTTGCTTTTTTTTTGCATGTTTAGTGACGTATGCACCCAAAGTGCTTGGGTATTAGTTTTTAAATTTCACTCAGTGCATCTTGATCACTCCTAATGAATAACCTGACTGCAGTAACGTTAGAAGGGATGCCCGTGGCTAAGGTCATGTTTTTAATGTTTTTTAAAGAATTACCTGCTCTTACTCAATGGCTCATCAAAACATAGCATCCACTTATTTATTACACTACTGAATCCAAAAATTCAATATGAAGAGATATTTGAAAATTATTTTGATTGATTTGATGGTGTACGTGTATAAACATATATTTTGACTTTTAAAACAATTTCAAAAATATTAGAGAATGTATTTACAGCTGGAAAACTATATCATCATAATAAACATTTTGCATCATAATTGCTGTGTGATCCAAGAAGTCTTTTATTACCTAATTTCTAAGATATTACACTATTATACACCAGCAAAGTATCTTAACACAACAATTATCTTAACTGTTGATCTGACCACCCCAAATTTATTTTGACATTTTCATTCACTCCGCAGGGAGACGGTGTCTTGCTTTCAGGAATACAAATATGTACCTCTGTATTTCTATGACTCTGAAATAATCCCAAATAATGGACACATTATGCACATTAACTATAGGAAGTGCTTGATCATTTTCTCTGTGCAAGGCTCCAATTAATTCAATGCATATCACCTGATTCCTCTGTGGCAGAAAGCAATAAATCAGTTTTAATAATGAATTTTTTTTATTATTTAATATGCACACCTCACAAAAGCTATCCAGCAGGGGATAGCATGGCATAATGCTTTGATGCCCGCTTCTCTATTCTGTGTTGTCAAATTAGAGTGGAAGTGAGAGCTTCCCTGTAAAGCACAGTAATGAGCTGAAGGAAGAGAGGCAGGGAAGAGAAGAGCTGCAGATGTTGGAGCCGAGATGTTTGAGTAGCAGAAAGCACCCTCTTAGGTTATGAACAGAGCTGGACCCAGCACCTGAGTAACCTGAGCAGAGCCAACAAATGTGGGGAAGGATGGTACAAAGCTCCCTGGTAGTTTGAGCTGTTGAGCTGCCTGTCTATCTCGACATGTTCCAAGAGTTCCTAAGATCAAGAAACATAACTGAGACCTTTGCAGATGCGTACAGGTCCTACGAAGGAAGGCTGCCCTGCTGTTGGACAGACTCAGGAGCTGAACGCATCTTAGCATCATTATTCAGGCAGAATCTCTATCTTACCATTTTGTCACTTGATTGTAAATCTACGTGTACAAAACAACCACACCCTGTCCTCCATGGTACAGTTACATCAGAAAACAACCACACTCTGCCCTCCATGGTACAGTTACATCACAAAACAACCACACCCTGCCCTCCATGGTACAGTTAGGCAAATAGCATACAGTATAACACATAAGAGGCACTATAAAGGCAAACAGGTCAGAATCAGCAGCAAATCAGAACACTAAGACAAAAAGTTCAAGTAATCAGCACAAGATTTTTCACCGATTGTTCTATTCAGTCCGAGCAATGAATAGTAAAGTAAACAGGCAACAGGTGCAATGGGTTTGTCCGATTATCAGTAGGACAGCGAAGCAGAACTCTGGAGGGTTGGTGGAGCTGAGGTGGAGAGTGCTGACTTCTATGATTGTATGGTGTTACCTAGTTGTTGCATTATTTGAAAATAAATCCACTAGGCTGGGATGGACAATCAAAACGGCTGGTCACCTTGACAGCATTAAACCAAATAAAGACTGAATAAAGCTTTAATTCACCACTAGCTCTGACTGACTGGTTTTGGGGAGGCAAGTTTAGCCTAAGCTGTAAGCAAGACACCCAACTAATATTCATTTAAATGAGCAGAATGCTTGGCTGAGTCACAGAGCTTTATGAAAGGGAAATTTCAGAGGCCAGTAGAGCTGTACCTTTAAAACTCTAAGACCTCAGTGACATTGTGAGGCAGTGGGAGAGAATTCCCCTGGTGTATCAGATGCACAGCAACCTGAATACAACAAAGAGCAGAGCTTCTTGGAAAACACAAACAGGTCTGCAGGTATACCAGACTTTTGTAAAAAAGAAAAACTCTATCCACAAATAGAAAAGTATTTCTTCAGTAAGAAGCTGACAGCCTTGTGCATTTGAGTGGGTTACAATCTGATATTTTCTGTAGAGATATGGTTTATCACTTGGAGAAGTGATGATGATGATGAAGCAAATCTACTGAAGTAAGGACACAAAAGCATTTCTATGAAGTGATGTTAGTCAGATTTAAATCTCATCATTTTCTAGGGCATTGTGGTAGAAAGAAACAGCTTTATTATTCTTAAGAAATGAATATCAAATCACAGAGGAAACAACGGATGCATTGCTTCCACAAACGCCTGCTTGACAGTTGTGAAAAGTAAATGGTACAATAGGATTAGGAGCCGGTGTGTGTGTGGAGAGTTGCATAAGGGCCAAACCTGGTCTGTCATGATGGGGCATGTGGTCGAATTTGCAACAAAATCAATTTAGCTCCAACTCCACCCTGCTGATTTTCCACCACTGTGCACCAGTCCCTTCAGACCCAGGCGACGGAAATGAAATCACCGACTGGACAGCTTCCACCTGCTTCCACCTGCTTCCACCTGCTTCCTCACACCGCAGTACCACCGCCGATGGCATTCTTGGGGGTGAACCGCAGATGGAAAACATAAAGTCTGACTCGGTCTACCTCGAAACACACCTGCCGTGTAAGTCAAGGGTCTCCCAGCAAAGGCCTGCTGCAGTAGGAACGGGAAAAGGGGCGTAAGGGAGGTGGGGGAGGGGTCTGTGCTGCAGGGAAACATGTCATTTCTGACCCTGGTGCTTTTAATCCCATTCTGTTCTAGAACAGGTACGGTAACAGCACAGAGAAGCAGAAGGCTTTGCCACATGAGCCCTGGCATTGAGCGCTTTGTGTTTGCTGTGCCCATTCCTTCATTAGTCTTTCTACATTCCATTCAAATTGCACTTCCTTAGGAGTCGTTGTTAACGTTATCTATTCCTCCATAATAGTGCTCTTTAATTTAACTTCCAGGATAAATGACAGTTGGAGGCATTAAAGTGTACTTGACATAAAAACTGAATCTCTATAATAGAGGTGACATAAAGAAATTAAATCAGTTTTCAGCCATTAGTTTTTAAGGTTCATGATTAACTGACAAATTTGCTACCCACACTCCATTTAACTATAACAGCTCCAAAATGGCATCTTCCACTACTTAGCCTGCTTTCACTTACATGTTACTTAGTGTTTAGTTTATTTTCTGTACTGTATCCTGTTTTGAATATACACGTTTTAGGTTACACACTTAAAAAACGTAGGTTACAATGAATCCTATGACTTCTACATTGAATTACAAATTTGGCTATGGCGGTCTTTTAATGTATAACGTCAAGAGGATAGTTCAGTCTAAGGGCCGAGTTTTACTCAAGCCTTAACAGCACCCCCGAGTGCTGTCCTCTCTGCTCAGATCATGAGGAAATAATTATAAAATGCTATTCCAACAAGTTGAATAGACCGACATTTACAGCACTTATCCATTCCAAAAAGTGTTCATGCGAAAATAAAATCACAAGCTTACGGCTATTAATATAAAATCGGCTTTTGCAACCGGCTTTTGCTGCACGGCGAGCTGTGAAGTGGGGACACCCCGTTTTGTCAGCAGCAGAAAAGACCGCGTTGCGTTGGTTTAAAGCCCCGCTACGATTCGCCTATTCATTCAGCAGCCTCACGCACACCACTCACGCGCACACAGTAGGGGCGCGAGGCGCAACTGTGTGCGCGGAGGCTTTAGGCAGCGGTGTTGAGAGTACGCGAGGCGCAGGAGGCTAGTTTATTTCTTTATACCACATTTACCAAAGGAGGACCACATTTTTCTGCTCGACTGTTTTCCTTCGCCTTGCCTCGTCTCCCTGTGCCGGAACTGAAGGGGCAAGGAGAAGGTAGAATGGGCGAACCCTTAAGGTTTTCACTGTAACTCTGGAAATGGATCCCACGTTCTCGCGGGGAGACAAAGGTACAACTCAGTATTTATTTCCTAGCCTATAGCGATAGTATTTTGCCATTTCCTGGATTGTACTGACTGTGCCTTACAACGAATCACGTATCAGTGGAGACTCAAATTCAATTGAACAGGTCCGACGGTATTGACTCACACCTGCTATTGCACTTGTTGAGTGAACATACAAATTATTGTTAGCAGAAGATTACCGCAGTACGTGCAGCAAAGATGCTTCGAAATAATAATAATTTCATCAGTCTTTCGTGGAAGTATGGTTTCAGTGAACGTTTTCATGTCTCTGCATTGCCTTGGCTTCAGTAAAAAAGTATTAATGGTAGGTTATTGGGTGTTTGTCAGTGGATATATGCGATAATGTTTAAGTACGCACTTCTGTTAGTACAGTACTCCACGTACGGCATTAACCAGTTGTATCATTTTTAAACCGATTTTATCCTTATTGTAGATATACACCGTACAAACCGTGTGTAGGCGTCCTAGACTTGTGGATTACATCATTTGTTCACTAAAGTTCCGTTCTCTGTACCACGGAACATGCATGACCTTATAAATTTGCCGCTTGTTTTTCCGCAGTAAGATTTTCTCTTTTTTGGTTCAAGCTCAGTCCACGCGTGGTTGTTTCAATGCTGAGAACGTCTCAGGTGTTAAAACTATAACCTGTAACTTATGCAGCAAAGCTATCCGTGTTAATTTTGGATGAAAATTTGTTCATCGGTTCCGCCTAGTTTGTTTTATTTCTACTTAATTCCTCGCCACAATTAGGTATGACATCATTTCACGCAAAAAAAAAGCATTTTCAAGCAGCACTGCAGATGATTATGTGTTGCATGTACACACAGTATATCTGTGTATGCTTTACTCATTCAGTATGTGAAGAGACAGATTAACCATTGCACAAGCAGTGCTTGTGTTTCTGTACCTTCAAATGTTGACAAACATTATTTTAGAAGAATGTTTGTTCTGTTAGTATCAAACCATTAGTGTTAAAACACAGTCACACAGGACATTATTTGAACTACTGCCTGTATACACCACAGACCACATAGCACTGTAGATGGAGAATTAATATAGTGATTTTGCTGTGAGTTAATTAAACATGAGGTTTCTTCCTGAATTTTTAGTGCATGTTATTTGTTTGTTTTCAACTGCAACGACACAGTTCAGTATTGCATGCAGTACAACCCACAGTGTACCTCACGTTCACTGAGAAGTACTTCGTTGGACTTCTGATCACCCGTTTAAAATCTGTCTGGTGAACAGAATGGTTCCTTTGCAGATAATAAGCAAATAAGAAAAGATGAACAAACTGGTAAAAACTGCATTATTATAGAAAAACATCATAATTATTTTTTTTGTTTTGGCATTGAAAAAGAATCATGGGTAATTTAGGTGTAATCCAAAAGAATCATGGGTAATTTAGGTGTAATCCAAAAGAATCATGGGTAATTTAGGTGTAATCCAAAAGAATCATGGGTAATTTAGGTGTTAATCAAATGGACACCATTCTGCACAATGGTCCTTGTGCAGAGTCTTTACTCTGTGACATTGATTTCGACCTTGAGGTTTAACTTCAAATGGCTTTTCTTGCTGAAAGGCTATTAAAGTCTCTCCCAGTACAGGGAAATGTTGTCATTCTGACTTGTAGCCAATAACAGATTTTTCACTGTCATAATTCCTGTTGCAGTGGTTTTTAAAGGGACAAAGTGTTCATTTTGTCAAGTTTACACATTTTTGAGCAGGTCTGTTTAGGTCATTGGAGCGACAGTTAAAATTGCTAACTGTTTAATAGGTATAATAGTCTCTTATCAGAACAGCTTATGAAATTGGGGTATTATCTGTGGTTTTGTCCCTGACATTGTGCTTGAACTTAACATAGAATTATGCACAAACTAATTTGATATGTAATGACAAAAAACTGTCACTTGTCATAATAGGCTGGTAACTAATTCTGAATCTCGGTTCACATTGGATGGAGTAGAATCTCTTTGTTGTTAAGATGGTGGGGACTTAGATGGAGGACAGAAGGGCTATTCGGATGTGGACTCTCTAATAACACCAGCTACAGCTTGGTACAGGTAATAACACTAACTACAGCTCGGTAGAGGTAATAACACCAACTACAGCTTGGTACAGGTAATAACACTAACTACAGCTTGGTACAGGTAATAACACTAACTACAGCTTGGTACAGGTAATAACACCAACTACAGCTTGGTACAGGTAAACTGAAACCAGCGTAAGTAGATCCCCTTCCAATTTGCAACATGTGCAAGCTCATTCTAATTCACATGCACTTGACAGCATGAGCCACATGTAATAATCTTCTTTTCTGTCATTACATACAATAATAAAGCATCAGAATTGGGAGTAACCCTCAGTACCTGCCCTACAGTGCTTGGAGCTGCTGGACACCTCATTGGTCTCCCTCTCCCTCTCATATCGTCCTTGCCTGCCCCCACTCTGCTGCAAGATTTGCATTCACTTACCATTCCTGCAAAGGAAAGTTCAAGCCATTAATATCACATATTCTTTGTGGGTTTCCTGTGCACACTAAATGAATATTGACTTTACTGAACTGCATCTGTTGAATTGATTTTTCCCGTCTTATTAGTTTGGACTGTAATTAACAGTATTAGGGACCTTAAATGTGTTTGTGAGGGTCATAGAACGTTTTGATTTGTTCTTCTTTATAAGATATGTGCACTATGAAGATTATACATGGTACCCCAGCACACGTTTGGTGCAGCATTTTGAATATAAAATGGTACTGCAGCCTATTCTGAAAAGCAGCAATTGCAGTTTTCCCCAACAAGAATTTGAGTCGGTTACTGTGAGACACATCAAGCCGTCTCACATTATCATCAGACCGTTCCAAGCTGGATGCACTAAGATGGTTTTGCTCTGGACATGACACTCTATCAGTGGTTTTGAGAAACATCTCACATCTCACACCAAGCAATGAGCTGCAGTATTCAGAAGGATCTGCAATCAAATGCTGCTGTTGATAAAAACAACTCAGCAATGTTCTAAACAAATGTGAAAGGAGAAAAAAAAAAAAAAACTTAAATTTAGATCAGGATCACAGTAATATTAGCTTTGGGAGTGATCATGCTGGTTTCTCTGAGCTGACAGCTGTCCTGCACTGTCATTAAATTACATGCTCTGTCTGGACTAAGTTGTTATGTTTCCTTAAAGCTGAGAATACCTATAAGATAACAAAATGTATTCTTGTCTGTGTTTGTGTGTGTGTTTGTCTGTATGTGAGTATATGTGTATGTATGTTATTTCAGCAATTTTGCCAATTCAAAGTGAACAAGATCATGTTCAGACAAAGGTTGCCCAGGTATGTGCTCTAACCCTTGTGCCCTCTGCTATCAGGGTGGCATTAGCATGAGGCGGGCATCTGTGGTACAGCTCAGTGGGCATGCACTGCAGACTAAAATGTTGTAGCCAGGTGGATGCGAGGGAGGACTCAAATCTAGAGGAACTGATCTCTAGAGATTGCACACTTACACCCAGACCACGCCCAAGTCAGATCAACCAATGACTGTACGGCTTTCATTAAAAACAGGATAAGGCAGTTTATTGGGTAATGTGTTAGAAGGCAGACAATGGAATGATTTTTTTTCACATTTTTTCCACTTTTTGAAAGATGTTGCGCAAAATGTTTTTAATTCATCCTTGTTTCCGTGACATCCCACCTTGTCAATTCCACTTAGTCAATTCCACCTAGTCAATTCCACCTAGCTGGACTGGAGGAGACGACCCTCTGGGCTGCGGCCGTCATCTCTACCACAGCATCTGGCACATTTACACGAGTGAAATGACATCTGCAGCATTGGTCTTTGATAATGAATTAGTGGTGCTTAAACCGCTCAGAAAAGACAGTGGTTGAGAATTGTCATCTCATCTACAGGATGTGACTAGATCTACACATTTTGCAGGGAGGCAAGGCTGAACATTCCATGCCGGGGTCATATCAAAGTATGTAATTGAAGATCTGGACGTGTTCTGCAGTAAGTCTCCAGAGTTCTGCAGATTCAATCGTGACCACTGAGTGTCACTTGCAGTCATTTGCAGAGAAGCTTTTCTATGGGTGATGCTCTTTAATATTCATTCATTTGCCATGGAAACAACCGTTCTATGTGCAGATTTTAAGCTTTGTTTTAAGATTTTGCTGTGCCCTGTATGACTCAGTCTTTATAATCTGACTGTCACTTAGTTAAAGGCTGAATGTGGAACCTTTATTGATCTGTTGTGAGGAGAACTGTTGTATTTGCCTTTAATAAGGTTTACTGACCAATTTGCTGTTTGGCTTCCAACTCTAAAATCTCACATGTACCTCAAATACTTGACAGTCCACACATCTGTTCTGCAGACTATGCTTACAGAAATCCTGTATAGGAGCCAAGAATCTGGTTTCAGTTTTTTCCTCAGGAAAGCCCATTTAATAGTTTTGTCATACTGCAAAATTAATCAGTGTTAAATATGCTTATGTGGCACTGTTCTATATTTCTTACAGTGAACTGACCTGTTGCTGCCTGTACTTAGGGTAAACTAAGCTAATTTAGAATGTAATGTGTTTCTCGTATAACATGACAAATCACATGGTTGGGGATTTTGGAACAGCACGGTTCTGTGTATTCTGAGTTGGTCTTTTAGACCTAAAAGGCAGTATCATTACAGAAAATATATTTATTTTGCATTTGGTATCTGCCACACTCTGTGGCATCTGCCTCAAACAGTTCCAGGAGACCAGTGCTTAGAAGAGGGAACATGCAAGTACACAGACTTCATTTGCAAGGACTACATGCTCTCAAGGCAGTGGTAATAAAATTCATGCTAGAATTGCACTGATGATTTCTAACTGCAGGTTCATGCAACTGTCATGATCTGTAGTATTTAATGATGCATCAGTATTAAATGTCTTGGACTGATAACTAATAATTAACACCTTGTTGTTGCCAATACTGATAATTTTATCTTTATGCATTTTAAAGCAAGTTCAATTTGTAATTTACACATGAAGTACAGTGTGTGGAAGACAGGTTAAAATCTAAAAATAGATCATTAAATAATTTTACGTAACCATGTCACAGGTAAACCAAACATCACCATTCTTATAAATGTGTTGCTTTTAATAATAGGGGAACAAAAATTGTTGAATTAGGCTATACATTTTATTTTCTAACATTTCTCAAATATGCCTTGAATGATATAAGAAAAGCCTATGGCTGGAAAAGCAAGAAAAACAGAAACACTGAATTATACAGTCAACAACATCTGATACTTTGCATAATAAGTAAACATCTAAATAAAAAACCAACAACATTAAATCTGATGTGAAAATTATTCCAAACATAGGTTGCACTTTACAGAAGAATCCTAACCATATCTGATGGTCTCTTATAACTGCAGTAATATTAACATGAGGTGTAAAATAATCCGAAACATCTGCGTATCATAGATACAAATCATAAATAAAATGTTTTCTTATTGGATAATAACACATTGTCTTCTGATATATCGTGCACTTGCAGTTGTATTGGTCATATATATGGTTATGTATATGTAAAGTATATGTAAAGAGACATGCCAAGTTTTGACTTTCAACTCATAATTGTACTGTCAATTTTAGTCAGTGTGTTTGACTGTTTGTTGTGTAATTAGTGAGGCATGGTTGTTTCATTCTGACCACATTAGGATAAGCCAGGGAAACCATTATCCTGCTGCTGTTATATCCTATATCATCGGTTTGGTTCCCTCTATGTACTAAAATGCCCACCACCCTAAAAGTGTCATACTGAATTACTTTTCTAACCACATTTGTGTTCACATTCATCATCACAGTTTGACAAGTGACGGTTTGTACTACTTTGAACAGTCAGTCTTGTCATTTTTATGAACTAAGCAGAGTGTTCGTATTTGACGTGTTTTTGCTCAAACTCACCAGGCAATCTGAAGTTTTTATTCACAGCCATTTGATGTGTATCCTCTTTCACCCCTTAGTGCTTGGACAACAATGATTGCAATTTGCTGAGACTTAGACAAGGTCAGTTATAACTGTGATATGTATAACCTAGTACAAAAAAGCAAACAAATGTCCAAAGCTCAGTTCTTTACTTGGGAAACCTCATAAAACTGCATCTAGAACAGAGCTGAATTGAAAAACACCTGCTCTAAGCAGGATTGGAGAGTTGGAAAAAGATGCTGAACAGCTGGTCTGAAAGGTAATTCTTTGACTCTTTGTAAACAGGACAGTGTCTGGGATCTGCAGAGGCAGCTGCTGTACTGTATAACGGTCTATTAACATATTGTTGTTCACACATTAGTGCTATGTGGGCTGTAACAGCAGAGTAACATTCTGTAACATTCTGATGCTTGGACTCCTGAAGCCCTCACAGCTCTCTGACTGAATTTGCAGCTTTGCTTCAGTAGCACTGACCACTGGCGTTCACACTTTCAGAGTAGGCAATGCTGGCTGCTCCGGAAAGACTGGGAAATGGTTTAGGATGTTCATGTGGCACCACTGTAGCATGTGTTTTTTAGACTGAGGGAGAGTCAGGGATCTGTGCTCTACAGGCCTCTGCACTGTACCTGGTGCAGCAGACTGCAGGCTATTGCTCATAGCCCTGAGCTGTTTTGCCTAAACTCTGTAATTTTGAGAGGTGTTGTTTTCTCAGAGTACGTTTTCTCACAAATGTAATCAGTAATGTCTTTTCTAGGTTCAAATGGTCTTGCTAGTAAATAGAAATAATGCTTCATCAGAAGTGAAAAGATGTACTGCAGTTTGTCCGAGTTCACTCCAGC
>JAOYMR010000014.1:6343390-6368154 GCA_025802075.1 Tenebrosternarchus preto | reverse complement strand
TCTTCCAGCTGCTGCTGCTCTTGAGGTCAGAGGCCCCTGGGCTGGGTCCAAAGACCTGGGCTGGGTCCAAAGACCTGCTTCACAATCCATCCCTGGTTCCATGGTAATGGAGTCCTTACCCACATCCCATTCCAAGAACGGCACAATAATGAACACAGTGACATGATGTCATTATGTCTTATGAATAACACAGACAATCTGAACTTGTCATTTTACAGTAAAAGGCTTCTAAATTTCAGAAAATCCTCTGTAATTAAAACACTGAATCAAGATAATCTGCTGTATATGACAGAGCGACATATGACTGGTCTGATTTCATAGGGTGGACTGTCAAGACCCCAGACAGTTTCATTTTGAAACATAAGTAGCATCTTTGTTTAATCTCTCCCACATAGATTCTCCACCACTTCCTCAAACTTCCAAAACCACTCTTGATTAGAACATCAATAAACCCTTTCCATCTTTTGAAGTTAGACCACAGCAGAAAATGTGAAGCTCAGACACTTTTGTCCTAGTGCCAGAATCCACTGAAATGAAAACCATGGTAGCATTTCAAGAGCAGTTTGAATACATTCATATGAAACAAAATAGTACTTTAGCAGTTCTTTGTCTGGAGATTGACACCACCACCAACAACAACAAAAATGATCACCTCTGAAGGGATTTTCTAACCCAGTTTTGGGTTTAAGGTATTCCAACTGCATTGCACCAGTGGTTGCTACATTACTACAAATGACACAACCAGGAAATCATTTTCAACAGATAAAAAGTGCCACTCCTCACATGAATCAAACAAAACAAAACATGTCACCTGTTATATTCAGCTTACTTGTGCTGCCAGATTTTTCCATGAATGTGTGCAGTACATACAGGAAAAAATCAGAGTGCCTGAGGTGTTTGGGTCATGCTCTCACACGAACCCCTTCAGACAGGGCTTTAAGAGACAATCTGAGCTACACTTAATAGCCAGAAAAGCCAGTAATTGTGAGCACCTGTGAGAAAGTAGTAGATTTAAGCGATGACCTATAAACCCCCCAGGTGATGAGGAGGGGCTTTCTTAATGGGAAAGCCTGTTGGGAAGCTCGATTGAAGACGCCTAGATGGCATGTGCTTTATATAAGACCCAAGGAACCATGTGGGTCGAACCATTGCTCAGTCATACTTCTCACTCTATGGTGCTTGAAGGAAGGTAAATCCTTTGGTGGAGCACAGCACCACCCACCCTGTGCTGGCTGAGAACTGTAAGAACAACAGAGTCTTGCCAGGCGATATAAGAAAGTGTCATGATGACTTTAGTGAGTTGGGATGAAGTGTTTGCTGGCCTATGTGCAATATGTGCAATGTTCATGCTGTAATAGAGACAAGCTGTGACTACTGACTGAAGGGTGAAAATGACTTTCTGACAATTTGTTGGGAATTATAAAGGCACTGTGAGCCCAGCCGCACAGACAGGCTTTATTTTGAACTGTAGTGAACCACAGTCAGAGAACATACTCTGTTTTTCTTAAAAGCAATATTTTCAGATAATTAAAGTTGCTAGATATATTCCATGAAAAACATCAGTATGATAACTTATTGTGACAACATTATTATTAGTATTCTGTAAATAGCAATTCAATTTAAAAAGTTGGAAAAAGCAGCATGCAAATAATAATGTAATGGATATTTTAGAAAAGTTTGCAAATTGTACTTCAAAGGTCGACAGTAGATTAAATTTTATCATTTAAAACCACAAAAGCTCCAGTGAAGAACATGACCTTTACAGTTCTAAAAAAAAGTTCTAATAAAAGACATTTATAAAACTAACTGTGATAAAGTCATGATAAGTGCTTATCTCAGTTTAAGTCAGCATGTACATCTGAGTCTCTAAGAAATGGAGATAGAGAAACTCTGGAACTATTGGCCACTAATAACAGCAACAAAGCAACATGTCTAAAAAGAAACTGAAGTTATGTAGATCTTTTCAGGTCTCCAGTTTGCAGTAAAATTATTATGTACATTTAAACAAAAAAATACTTTTCTGACTTTGATTATTTCACTGATATTTTCATCCACATTCAAGATTTCAGTATCATTTTATTTAGTTGCTTGAGAAATCAGTTGAAATCATAACGAAAACATAAAAATCTAACAATACTAACAGTGCAACATTCCAGAACCAGCAGCACTAAAACTGTAAACAAATGTAGCAAAAGGCCATGTGCCGTCTGTTTGAACCTAAACACAGACCCATTAGCCTTCAAAAGACTATAAACATTGGATCTTGGGTAAGTGAAATCATGTCCTTGAATTGTTTCACAGCATGGTAAGGAGTGAATCAGTTTTGCCAGTTCAGGGGCATCCCCTCTTTCACTGCACTAGGGAGGAACAGCAAATCACTCCTCTTTGGTAATAAGAAATATAGGGTCAAATTCGTAGAACAAATTCGTATGTTTTTTATGGTCCCTGTCTTTAATTACACCACACTATGGAATTTAATCAGGCCTTTGTTATTAATCAGTCTATCCTGCATTGTTTGTGGGATCACTGAAGAAGGTGATTGGTGGAGTATAAACCCTCCAGAAATGGATTTAGAAAATGGGAGTAAAAAGGTTTGTTTTTGTTTTTTTTTTCAAATTACAAGGATTCACTGTTGTAAATAAACACATACAGAATAAAGAATCTTAATTGCTTTAAGGCTTACAATTATTTTTGTTTATTTAATAATTTTATTTGATGACTATTTTGTTTGAAGGTTGCTGTATGTTGGTGTGTCATGAATATAAACTAATATAGTGCTCAAAAGCAACATGTTGAAATAGTTCAATATTTAAGATCGTTTTTGAGCCCTTTCGCAAAGGCTTAAAAAAATACTCTATTAGTTTGATACACAACGATACAAAAATACAAAATACAAAATACAAAGCAACACGAGATAAATAATGAACACACAGTCAAAGCAAGAAAGAAAGATAAACAAACAAAGTTTGTATTAAGGAGAAAAAGAGAATTAGTAAAAGAAGGGTTAGGCCTCAGTTATAAAGTGGGTGTAGCCCACTAGAGAAGGTAGATATATACATAGAAATTTGTGGAATTTCCATACGTAACCATTCACAGTACATCTAATTTTATCCACTTTCACAACACAGAGAATTTCTCTAATCCATAAGGTATGAGAGGGAGGTAAAGAAAATTTCCAGTGACATAGTTGAAATTACCTCACAAAATGAGTGACAAAAGATATTAAATTGACTTTGCAAGAGATAAAGGGGTCACACCGAACAAGACAACAGTAGCGCTGGGTTCAGCAGGTTTTCCTGTAATTCTGGTAATGATTTGAATCTCTCTGAGAAGTACAAAGAGGGCAGGATCACAATGTGTGCGCGGGAGCTCGGTGACATCTGGAACATTTGTGGTCAAAATCCTCATAGATCTGTAGAAGTCTAACTTTAGTAAAATGGGAAGGGTGAATTATTTTACATTATTTGAGGTCATGTTTAGCAAGAAGTTAATGGACTTTCTTAACAGCACTATCCCAAAGTACTTCTAGAGTTTTTTCACCCAGTTCCAACTCGGACAGATTTTAGTATTACGGGAATGCACACACACACACACACACACAAACAAACAAACAAACAACCAAACAAACATGCTGTGACATGGGAGCAGCTTGTTTTCCTTTTTAAATTCTTCTGGTAGTTCATTACTCATCAAATGCAGGATGCAGATTAAAAGTGAAAAAGTTATATCTATCTTTAGGCTATTAATTATAACCTAAGTGTACACTAGACTTTCGAGTTTGCGAGTTTGTCTGGGGAGGTAAAGAGTTTTATTTTATTTTGCTCACTTATTTTGTACCAGAATGTCACATTCTAAGTAGGCTACATAATCAAGTCCATTACCCACAACAGACCGGATGTAAGGGTATTGTAAATAACAGGCTAGAAAGACAAAAAAGTCCATCAGTGTTTGGTTTTTATATGACGAGACGTCTGTCTATCAACGTGATCAAATATCCTACGCGTAAGATGAGATATTCTGTGATTAAATTATGACAGCACACGTGTACTACATGTTAAGCTTTTAAGTCTGAGGTTAAATGTTGAGCATCGTCAAATACATGGAGCCGACGTTTTAAACGCAATAGATAAACAAGTAAACAACCAAACAAATGTATCTCTTAACTTTAGCCTCATAGTATTCAACATGGGCTTGCATGTGTCTCCACTCTGAATGGAGCCTACACAAGAGAGAGGAAAAAAAAAACCCTCTCAAGTTAGTCACTTGCCTCACTACTCCGTGGAGTATTACGTTACCGTAGTCTCCACCCTTCGACCCTGAAATCTCGCGAGTTTTCCTCCGATCGGAACCCACCCCTCCAGCGATGCCCTTCTGCGGGTGTCTATATAGCAGCGAGCGAGTCGCTGTGACGATAGGAGGAGTTGCGGCAAGGTCGCTACAGCATCACACGACAAACTGGCTAGCTAGCCGTCAGTAAACACCAAGAATACCAAAAAACCTAGGTGATCTGCGTCCGTGTAGAGCCGTGAGCCTGAACGCGAGGAACCGCCGTGGATGATCCCACCACAGCTTCAAAACCTCATCCGAACCTGTAAGCTGATGCCTCCCGCGCCGAGAGCCGCGTAGTCCGTGAGCGGTACTAGCAATTCTCCATTTGTGTTTCGCGTGTGAAAAGTACCAGCTAGTTTGAGAGGAACAACAGTCCCCCCCCCCCCCCCCATGACTGGATCCGTGTGAGGAAAATTAGACGGTCTTCCACCATCGGTGGAGCGCGAGTGATTGTGGCTAGCTACAGCTTTGGCGTGTGAGACACAATAACTAGCTCAAACGATAGTAGGATCACTGGTACTTTTGTCGTCGCACACGAGTTTCGGACGTGAATTGGCACAGCTCGCCTGCTACCGGTAAGACTTGCCATGTCAGCTCCGAGCAGGCTGTCTCCCGCCCCGGGAGAAGTCCCTCCGTCAGAAACGGACAGTCTGATCGCGGACAGCGGCTCGAGACCCGCGGGTCCGACACCTAGCCAGAGCAGGTTTCAGGTGGATCTCGTGGCAGAAGCAGCCGGCGCAGGAAACGACAAAACGCCGGGTTCCGATTCCTCTCCGTTAGCGTCGGGCGACAAAGCGACTCCCAACACGGACAAGGCGGGCGAGCAGTTCGCGGTCGGCGGCGAGGAGGCGAAGGGCAGGTTTCGGGTGGTGAACTTTGCAGATGCGAGCGCGGCCTCGAGCCCAGATGCTGCGCCCGCGGAGAGCATCCAGAACGGAGACACCGTGATGAGCGAGGGCAGTCTGCATTCGTCTACCGGGGGCCAGCAACACTACTGTTACGATACGCATACCAATACCTATTACCTGAGGACTTTTGGCCATAACACTATCGATGCTGTGCCGAACATCGATTTCTACAGGCAGACCGCAGCGCCCTTGGGGGAGAAACTCATCAGACCCACCCTGTCAGAGCTGCATGACGAGATGGATAAGGTAAGCCTGTACTCTGGATGGAGGGGGACGGGACGTACCTCTAAGTGTTGAAGATGCCGCACACTGTCTTAATGGCCAGTTGTATTTGCTTTTCAGCAGGACCCGTTGAAGCCGAATGGCACACGCATGTTACTTTGATTTAACCGGAGGTGTAAAAGCAGTCCTGGAGTTGTCTAAAACGTTTTAGTATCATACCGGGCTTTGGATGTAAGCTCTACCCTCCTCTTACAGTCAAGCTACCAGAGTCGGAATAGTTGGAGTAGCTGACATCCAAAGTTGTAGGCTAAGTAAATATGCTCATAATCGGCCATTTCATGAACGTACTATGATAATAAAATTTTTTCGTTTTATTATTATTATTGTATTCCTTATGTTTTGTTGAGTGAACCTGGTACTTGAATAGTCGTGCCTTTGCTGAGTAGTTTCAGCCCATGGAAAGAATTTAGCCACTGTGTTTGTACAATGCATGCTGATGTTTTACAGCACAGGTCAGGCCAGTGTTTGTTTTTGGCACCTCTTTAGAGGCAAGTTATCTGTATGACACAAAAAACACATTTGTGCCTAATTAGCCTGATAAACGCAGGCAGCTGACAATTCGACACAAAAACTAGAATAGTTTAAAATTAGTCACACAGCCACACTCAGTGCTGATATGAACAGAGCTTGCTTGGATTTTGGGAGTCTAATCACAGGCAGCTGTGCATCACCAACAGGTGCGCAGGTCAAGTCACCTTGCAGACTCTCCAACATTTTTGTTACTTTTAAAATCTATAAATCATCTGGGGTTGTCTCTAATGGCTAGCCGTAGAGTAACTCTTGGCTAGAGTTAGTGGGTAAATTATTTCTGATTGAGAGTAGCCTAATGAAAGTTTGAGTGCCCTAATTGAAGTATGGTTATGTCACATGTGATCTAATATGGACCTGCTGATCTGGCTGTTAATAGCTGAATGTTTTTAAGCAGGGGATTTGGAGCAGGCTGTATTTAATAATGTGTGGTCTCCTCCCAGCAGGGAAAATGGTCAAGCTGTGTTGTACTCAAGGCCTCTGTGAGAGGGGTGAGGCAGGCCTGGGTCATGAACGTAGCCCGACCCACAAGCCCCGTCTTGAAAGTTCAGCTTCACCACGTTTTAGATTTGTGGTCATTGTTTGATCACAAAGCAAGAACATTTGGTTTGGGACTTCAGACACAGAAATGTTGTTGGAAGGTGGAACATGATGTCTGAGCAAAGGTTTTGTGTGGGAGAGACATGAACATGCTCTGCTCCAGGTGAGGAGAAACACTCTGAATGTCACTCTGAATGTCACTCAATGTCTGCCCCTCTGTTTGCCTACAGTTTCGTTACTTCTCATTCTTTCTCACTGTTGCATTTTCTTAGTTGTATTTTCACGCACGTTGTGTTGAGTCATATCACTGAAACCTTTCACAGGCTGAATCTCCTTGATGTTCTTCAGGCCAACATGCAAAATCGCACCATGTCAGTTAAAACTACACGGCCTTCAAACACTGCACACCATGCTACCATACTTTAGTTCTCACTGATGGCGTCCGCTGCAGTGCACGTATTGACCCAATGACGCATTTGCTGCTGTTTGTGAAGTGTGTATAT
The DNA here is from genome assembly GCA_025802075.1 of Tenebrosternarchus preto. Lineage (NCBI taxonomy): Eukaryota > Metazoa > Chordata > Actinopteri > Gymnotiformes > Apteronotidae > Tenebrosternarchus > Tenebrosternarchus preto. The sequence continues at coordinate 6,361,064 of JAOYMR010000014.1, read as the reverse complement.
TGCCTGGGTCTGGTGCTGTTCGCTCTGCAGTGAGTGTGGAACGGGTCACACTGACTGGACTGACGGAGCTGAGCGGGTTCAGTATGGCTAGCTGGGTCTCTCTCCTTCTCTCTCACCTTAGACACTAACTTGTCCATTAATCACTTTTTCACTGACTCGGGGCAAGGCAGTTGTAGCTCATCACTGAATATCTTTTATTTTACTTTCCTGAAACACTGTCTCACTTTGGGCTGTGTATGTGGTATTAAATAAAGCAGCTGTCAGTAACCAGGTAAATGGTAATAGTTTCTACACTGGGTCATGTTTTGAAGTTCATTGCATGACTTTCGCACCTGTTCCTTTCTTGGGCTACATTTACTGGGAATTGGCAAAACATTGGCTTTAATGTGCAATCAATAACTCCAAATGCAGTTCATAGTGTAACGTTGTCTGCTTGTCCATTGCTTCTTGTTGTCACGTGACTGTAAGCTGTTAGGCTTCTTTTCTATTGATGCCTGTGTTTGCCACTTATCCCTCTGTACCAAAAAAAAAAAAAAAATCCCATTTCCTGTCCTGGGGCATTGATGCCAAATCTCTCCCGTGTAATTGTTTTCAGTGCCATCTTTGCTAGAAGGCACATTATAAGGCTGGTATTTGAACTCAAAGCTGACATGCTTTCTGATTCAAGTTTTTCCTACTGTAGTTATGTGGCGGCTGCAATTCGCTGTTAATCCATGACCGAATGGAAATTCCATTTTGTTGGCTGCCCTGAGTGGATCTAAAGCAAATCCATGTGTGCGCTGATATAGTTTCGATGCGCTCATTAAACGGTACGACTGCACGCCCTCTGCCCTCGTTGCTCACTGTGCGAGTCTCCCGGTCGACCGCGTGCTACTGCAGTGCTCGCGCGGATACCCCGCGAGCCCCTTCGCGCTGGGCCCGCTCGGTAGCGCCGTCGGGAACGAGGCCGCGGCTCTCCGGCTGCAGGAACGTTGCCTGGACCGGCGTGATGTTGACCAGCCGGAGGAAAACTCTGACAGGGCCGTATTTATTCAGCACTGTGTGCTGGAGCAGAAACAGGCCGTGCTGAAATATTGATGTATTCTCTGCTGTCATGTGTGGTTCTGACATCACCAGCACAGAACGACTTTTTAAAGCCGCCAAGGTGTGGAAAGAACTGTTAAAGTGTCACCCAAATACCCATTAAATTGATTTTATAACATTGTTTTTCAAATACAGCACAGCAAATGACTGAGTTGGCAGTGACATGTTTCACACTTTTCTGGCTCTGTTCTATAGTAATACTGGATCTGAATTTTATTAGCCATGCGGGGTCTTGTGTATAACCATTTCATTATACTGTGGAAGTAAGACTCATTTGGTACAAGCTGGCAGGAGAGGTATAGCCATTTTGCAGAAATTTTGAAGCAACTAAGTTCCATGAATAACTGTGTTATAGGTTTCTGGAGTGTAAAACCTTTCTGCCCCACTCGGGGGCAACTCTCCCCACCCCCATAACTGGATGTTCTGTCTCTCAGTGCAGGATTACCAGGCTTCTATGCAGTTTTTCTCTTTAACCTAGTTTTTCAGACATGGCGTACTGGTGATACCCGAGCTCCATTGAGTTTTACAGACGTCAATCTGTTTGAGAGACTTTTGATGTGATGCGAAACCTGACACTTCCATGTGAGCCTGCTAATCACGCACATGACCACCTGACTAGTACATTGTATAAGGGCAGAGGGATGGATCATAGAGGACGCGTGCAATGCTGAGACCCGAGCCTGGGGTGAGGTTCCTCTCACAGATGCCAGGGTTTGTGGGGTGTAAGGCACAAATTCAGTATAATCCCCCCCCCCCCAATAATTCATTTTTGAGATTGTCAGTATTTCTTTTTCTCCCTTGGATTAAACTAGTTGTTTTAACTATTCATACTAAAGTACAATATAAACCCAATTAATTAGTTTTTTTCTTTTTTAAATTACACTTAAAAGTTTCTGGATATAGATAATTGCAGATTGACAGCAAAAGACAAATTAGCTGCCATGTCATGATTTACGATGGGTGATTATCTCCGTTACTCTGTTTTGAAGTCAGGGCTTTGCGTATTCTCTGGATTACTGAGGATGTTGATTTTATTTTTATTATTATGATTATTGATCAGTACTGGTTCATTATTATAGTGTCATTTACCTGTCAGTTTCTAGCTGCTGATAAATGGTTTATTGCACAACTTCCTTCAAATGCAAGTCACTTGGCAGTTTGGTTGATTATGTAAAAAGCACAACATGAACTCTGGTAACTGTGTAAAAGCCAGGTGTGCTTTTAAAGGCCAGACCTGAGCTGGGAGTGGGGGTGCTCCGGTCGCCTAGCACCTCGCGTTGCCATAGCGATGCCAGTCTCTGGGGTCGGCATGAGGAAAAGGGTAGAACACAACAGGTAGCCTCCTGTGGCTACGCTACCTGCTACGCTGGTGTGATACACCGTCCTCCCGCGCCCCCGCTGGCACACGCGGCGGTTCACAGGGGTCATGTTACAACATCTCTGGATTATTTCATGTTAGTTTGAACAGTGTTGTACTTGCGTGTTGACCATAAAGCAATTTGAACGCCGTTTTTGTATTTGTGACATAAATTGAAGCGAAATGCCTTGAAGGTCCCCGGCTTGGTCCCGAGCCTGAGCTGCAGCTCTGATCAGGAGCTTTTGTGTTTGACCTTCCTGGAGCCTCTCTACATGCGAACTCCAGGCCAGCCAGTCCCCCCTTTTTGTTCTGCACTCCAGCTGTGACTTTTGCTAAGAAAAAAAAAAGCCCTTGAGGTGGCTGATGTCGTACTGGACAGGAAGATAACGGCCCTCTTAACTGCTGGCTCTACTGCACCAGACGTTAGGAAATGAATATACCAACAACAAAAAAGACAAAACTTGGTTTTGCTTGTGTGTTGTCGCTCAGAGTAAGAACTGAAAGTGTTGATCAATAATGATCAATAATGAACACTGGCTGATGGGAGATGACAAACACTGCAGCAGAGCTGTAAGTTTGGAAAGGGAAGTTACTGAGCTTAGCCAGCACAGGATAACCTGGATGGTAATGGCCAGCTACACGTGGTTCTGTGTTGATATTATCTCTTTCCGCCTTCCTCTCATATGCGCGCGCTCTCTCTCTCTCTCTCTCTCATGCGTGTGTGTACACACACACTCATCGTGTTCACTTCCTCATTCTAGTACTTGTTCTCTGGGTTCATGCGTCTGCCGCCATACTACGAGGTTGTGGTGTCAGAATCAGGAAGCGCGAGGGCCGCTGGCGTCCTCGACACGCCCACTATCTTGAGAGGTTTGGAGAGCGGCCTTCCTGTTGCCGCTCGCGCTCGTGAGGCTCGTAGTCTCGCACGTGGCACGAGGAACGTTTTAAGACGCGTCTTTGTCTCCTGTTCAAAGCAACTTCGAATTCAAATAAGTTTGGCTACTTAAAAATTGTTGGTAATAATTTCTAAAGCATTCTTTAAAACCAGTTTAAAACCACTACTTCTGAAAAGGCCCATCAGGGAGGTTCTGTCCTGACTGAACTCAAATTGCCAGATTTGTGTAGATGATGGGTTTTTGTTTTTTAATTGTTTTTGGTTCCAACTTTTATCATGCCTCTGCAGCAGGTGATGAGGGCTCCCAGCAACAGTAAGAGGCTCTGTTGCCTAGTGAGGAAGGTCCTATTTGGTTGCAAGTGAGATGAGATCAGATTGCATTGTTGTGGCTTTGTTTTACATGTGCACTTTATTTCATACCCAGCTTCTAGAAATGTTTTGTTTGTTTGTTTAAAGTTTTATTATCCCCCCCCAAGTGATTGTGCTATCCTAAAATTTCCCACAAACTGACCTGTTTGTTTTAGTGGTTCGAATGTTTGGCCAGATAAATGTGTATATATATTATACACACACACACACACACAGTGTAGTTTTTGATTAGCAGTGGATATATTTTTTTAAGTAAGTGCACTGCAGATATAATGCAGATCTACTTGAGCAAACAGATAATCTAAACAATAGTGTTTGTTTATTTAAATAGTGTTGATTATATAAAGAAACTGAATAGCAACATTATCTTTCCTTCTATATTGTCCTCTGGTCTTCCTGCTCTCTGAGTATTGGCACTGGTCTCTGATGAACCCATATCACTCAACCACTAGTTTGTTTCAACCATATGAAAGATGAGCTGAAACATAACTGCATCTTCCTTAGATAAAAATTAAATAACCCGCTGCAGTTATTAGTAGATGAACATTTATAAACACTAAATACATTTGAGGGGTTTCGTAACGGTTCCTCTTTACAGGGTTCAGCCAAGTTTACTTGTTTCATATTTTAGTATTTAAAGCAGAATTCAAACATGGGTTTGAAATCTCCACCTTCTTTATTTAAATTGAGATGATTCTCTGGAATGATCCCCTTTTGGGGATGGGTTGTCTGGACATGCTCCTCATGCCAACAGACTTTCACATCACACATCAGGTTGGTGTGGTTGGTCTGGGTGATGCTCACAGCTCTGGTGTTGAGCGGAGAAGTTAGGCATGCTGGAGGCAATGTGAGACCTGCATGTTCCCTGCCGGATGTCTGGTTTGGACCCGTCCCAAACTGTGACTTTCTACTGGACCTGCTGGCCTCACTGTGTTTGCCATGTTCTGATGACCTTTAACTCACCTTGTACTCAATAAATGCTTCAAAACATAGTTCCTGTTTTTCCAAGCCTAGGCGTGTATGCTCTTTTAGTATATCTCACTGGGTAAAAACGTGTAGTGTATGAATATTAGAAGAGGAGGGCTGGGACTTTGCAAACATGGTAGATGTGATGACCTGTAATTGCACCAAAGCGTGGTTGCTAAGGACCTTGTCCGTGTTCGAGGTAACAGGAAGTGTGTGCATTTAACCTCCCTAACCGCTACATTTTGTGAAACGGGGACAAACGTCAAAACATTCACATTTGTGTTGATTAAATCAGTAGCTTATGTTTATATGTACTTGTATAAAGGTTCTTAAATAATTTTTATTTGTAGGCTAGGCTAGTTCCCCCCCCCCCTTGAACATTAGGTGTGCTCATAAATAAACAGGCACAGGAACTAAGCCAATTCCCCTGGGTGAGCTGCAGCCACGTCATCTCTGGAGAGAACTCCACGGAAACGTAGGTACAGGGATCAGGGATCCATGTGATGCCACAAACAGCTTCGTTGCACCCACAGGCCCCATGCCCTGCTAGGCACGGATCACGGACTCTGAATCATGCCATTCTGTTGATGCGCCGCGCCACAGCAGTGTGACCGAGGCCAGCGGGTGGAGGTATCTGAGCGCCCAGATCCGTATTCCTTCTCCGATCGACTTAATCACGAAACAGTGTGTCCTTTTGAAGGTCCAGGAATGCTTGCGAAATGCTGAGTTCTAATTGCATTTTCTAGACAAAGGGCTCTTTGAGTGGGCCGGGGCGTCCACCTCTACCCCTCCTCAAGGTGAGCCATTCACAGCAGGTTGTTTACCGAGGCCGTTGCTACCGTGTGCCACGGGTTGTGCAACAACCATGAGAAAAGTGCTCATTTCCTGTTTCATAAAAAGGGCCTGGCTGGCACCCTGTTACGGCCGCGAACGGACTCGAGGTGGCAGGGAGCTGGCGTGGCATCTGCAGAGGTGTCCGAATGGCAAGCAGGAGGGTTGGGACTCGCAACCTTCACGGTTTGGTGTAGTTTGGAATTGCATAGGGAAAGGATCGTAAGGGAGGGTGATTATATCTTGTATTTGAGGCATTATGTCAGTTTGGCATAACGGTGCTCTGGCACAGTCCTGTGAAAGTCATGCTTTCTGTTGTGCCTCTGCTTTCTTGTTAGAACCTGTTGCTATCGGTTTTTGTTGTTCATAGATTTTATTTATTTTTTTGCAGCATCTGTATGATTAAATGAACAAAGTGTGCATTCATAGCACGGTCATGCATTTTTGGTCAGCGGATGATTTCTTTCCCGAACAGGTCTGCCTGGGTGAGGGATCGGAGCTTCTTGTCCTATTACATTTACACAAAGGTTTGCTCTTCTCTGATGAGCTTGCTGGTGTTATACAGTGTAGTCAAACCGGTGCTTAGGGACTCCTCAGCTCCCAGCAGTCTGTTCTCAGTGGGGTCTTTTGACCAATCACGCTTCAGTGGTTAAATACAGTCAGTCCGGTACATCTCTTACTGATGTGATATGCCACTTCACCTCCACACTTTGACATAAAGATACCCTTCTCTTCTCCTTCACGCTTCAAGTTTTACGAGTTTAACAGGTGTTTAACTGAGCATTCTTCTGCTCTCTCCCATTAAGATAAAGTGTCCACTGAGAGTTGTGAGCAGGTCTGATTGATGCTAATGACATTTAAATAGCCTCTCTTTTGGATCGCATAGTGAAGACGGAAAGATCGCAAGATGGCAGTAAGAATGCGGCTGAAATGTGGTGTTAATGCTTGGTAGTGAAGCTCTGTTAAAGTATCTAAGCCTTTTGTCTATATCTGAACAAACCGTAATTCTCAACCCGCCCTCCCCCTCCAGCCCCACTATACAGTGCCTGGTTTGATCCTTGAAGCGTAAGCAGCTTCAACCATCTAATCTCATTCTTCTACTGACTCGGCTGTTTCAAGAGTCTCCAACTATGTGAACATGGGAAGTTGAATCTAGTTCAAATGGGACATAAGCAGAAATGATCCTGGGTCACAGTTCGGAGCGACAGACGTCCGAACCTTCTGGTGCTGTAGGGGAGAAGACCGGCGCTGTGCCTCTGCGGGTCGGGAGCGTCGGGATGAAGCTGGTTCAGGATCAGTCTCCTTCTCTCTCTCTTTCACTCGCCCTAACCCATCATATCTCTAAATATTTTGGTATCCATTAATTTGCCAGGAAAGTTGTATTATGTTCGACCAGATAGCTGCTTGCCAAGAGAATAGATATGAGATATTTTATCCTTTGACCACAAGTTTCATGGTCACACAAACGCAAAAGCAGACATTTTTTAATCAACAATACCTGCCTCTAATTATTTGCATGGTCAATATTATTGTTCTAGTAAGCATATCATGTTTCTTGAATGCACTGACGAATGGGTTTTATGAATCCCAGGAGATTCACATTACAGTGGCAGCCCAACCCAAATTATGAATATTATACAGCCTATATTTTACAATACACCTCAGTTCAATAAATCATAAGCACTCTAAACTCTGTTATGACTCAAAATTGTGTAAATGATGCTTGTGTGTCATGTTCATACTTCATGTTCCACTCTAGTACGGCACGTGTGTGTGTGTGTGTGTGTGTGTGTGTGTGTGTGTGTGTGTGTGTTAAAGTATATATTTTCTTTCTATTTTCATATCCCTACATGCTTTGATTATCCCAAACTAACGTATCCATCTCCTTCTCATTGTGAATCAATTTTTGCAGTTATTTATTATGTATAGTTTTGAAGTGTCAATTTTACATTAATTACATTACATTAATTACATTAATTAAGGCTGTTATTACATGTAAAATGTGTACAGACGTACTTCTAAAACAGTGTAAGGATTTTGCTTATGTGTTTTTTTTGCAGGAAGCAAACTCACTGTTGACAGGGTGTTTCCATGGGGACGTCACTGCTCTGGTTTGGTCCTTAATGAGTTTTAATTACTCCAGGACAGAGTTGCGAATTCAGCAGAGACTAATAAACTGACGTGGGCGTCTGTGGGGCTCTGGAGTACATGAATGGAGAATGTGAGTCTCCCAGTGGTATTAATGCCATCAGCACGCTGCAGTAGGGAAAGAGAGTCTCAGCAGATCAGCAGGAGGGCACAGGTGTTCAGGACGGAGGCATGGTGTGAACAACACGCCTTAACGTGGATGCAGAGGGTGCGGCGGGTGCGGCGGGTGCGGAGGGCGCGGCGGGCACGGAGGGTGCGTGCGGGTGCGGAGGGCGCGGAGGGTGCGTGCGGGTGCGGAGGGCGCGGAGGGTGCATGCAGGTGCGGAGGGCGCGGAGGGTGCGGAGGGCGCGCGCTCACGTTATCAGTGTTGAGCCAGGCAGTGTCATGCAAGCCCTGATTTGAGAGCAACACTACACAAACACTCATGGATCAAAATGAGTTCTGTGTTTGGATATTCCAGTGATAGTTAAGCTCTACGGCAGCTATATTAACTTTAACTAGTCTGTTATAAGAAATGTGTGTTGTTACGACCCCCAGGCTGGGCTATGGGGGAGTAATGAAATGGGAAATGGGAACGGCGGATGAGGGGAGGAGTGTGGGTGAATGACGATGACATTTATTGAGTGACAGTAGTGGGGTTGAACTTCAGAGGCTCAAAACAACAAACCAACGAGACTCTAACTAAACTAAAGGCTGTATTACCTATACAGAATAAGACGAGCACAATAATCTACTGTAACTACACGGGGGGGGGAAGAGTCCAGACAAAAGAGCGCTGGGTCCCCTACTTCCTGTGCCATGTAAACTTTACAACAAACGACAACCGCTATACACTGTTTACAACCGCTATACACTGTTTACAACCGCTATACACTGTTTACAACCGCTATACACTGTTTACAATCGCTATACACTGTTTACAATCGCTATACACTGTTTACAACAGCAACCAGAACCAGAAAGGGAATATTCATATATCCCCCGTGTGTATTTAGTTCATACTTCAACATACATGTAACTCGGCGTAGTTCCAACGAAGGGTTGTTGAAGTTTTTCTCTTTCCCTGAGTGTCATTAATAAGATCTTCTAGATGGTGTGGTGTTTTTTTTTTAATTTCATTTAATATTTGTTTCATGTAAACATACCAAGCAGGGTTCCCGTGAAATTACATTGAGTTCTTGTTGCTTCTGGTTGTTAATGACTGACATGCCATGTCGTTTTAAGGCGTTGTTGTATTTAGATTTGACTGATGTGCTTCGTCATTTTAAGGTGTGGTGTTCTATTCATGTCCCTGAGCCTTTGCTCAGGTACAGGTTGTTAAATATCTTAAATATTGTGAAAATGTGGTATTTTAAGGGATAAACATCAAAGTGCATCTTAATAATGTGACTCCTCCCCTTTTGTAGTTAGCAATTACTTCTGCTAGTTTCTCTTCTCATTTCCATTGCATCAGTCAGCAAAAGGGGGCAAAAGGGGGCAAAAGGGACAAACTCATGTTTCCACTTGTTGATGTGGAGACATGCACCAAAGACTCTGTACAGAATTACATTTGTGAACTAGAGGAGTGTAGCACACCCCTCCAAACAAAAACACACGTGTCTGCTCCCTTCACCCAGGTTCTAGTTCAGTCACTTTCACACACGTTAGTCAAACCCTTCACATGGTGTGTTGTGAAAAGTGCCACTGGGCTCTGAAAAGCAGAAGAGGTGAGACTCTCATGTTGGTTTTGGTAGATCTCTGGATCAAGTTTATTAGATACCACACAAAGCTGTCCTGTGCTCTTTTTTTGATCTTTCCCAATTTTTTTGTACAATTATTTTTAGGGTGGTGAGTGCACTTCAGTATTATAAATGCTCTTCAAAATAAGATCAGACAGTGGCTCAGCCCAACTCCAAAGCCACGCCCTCTTTCCTCGTTCCCCACAACCCTTTTGCCAGCTGTTCGAGAGCCTCTGCCAGATCTGCAGCTCCAGCCTCGCTCCAACAATCAGTGTGTGTGTGTGTGTGTGTGTGTGTGTGTGTGTGTGTGTGTGTGTGCGCGCGTGTGTGTGTCTCGTGTCTATTTTTGGCTCCCAGGCTAGGAGTGGGCTCACTTCTGCTTCGCGTGTGATGATCTTTTGTCACATTTGTCCAAGTCTTTAACAGTTTGCATTATAAGCTGTGACACCAGACTTGGTCCTTCAGTAGGGGCACTTGGTGTCAGAGCGTGCACCCATTGGTGCAGTGTGCTCACATTATCAGTGTTGTAAATCTGATCAAGCCCTGAGGGGGAACATGGCACGGAAGTGTGCATAAACTCTTCATGACATCATTTTAGAACCTTTATGTTCCTTTAAGTACATTGTGTTTTGTTATTTTGAGACCTGACAGCTGAAGGGACATGAGACCTGTCCGGTCAGGTAAGACACATGCATAACATGCTTCCAAGGACAACGAGACGGAATGGTGAACGAGAAGTGATTTTCGTAAGCAGTACTGCATTCCTCTGATCATACACCTCACATGCCTCACTGGGCTCCTATGGAAAGAGTCCTCATTTGTATTAGTTTTGAACACCACATCAGTGTGCTTCTCTCCAAAAGTCTTATGCTGTTAGCTTTGTCTAAGTTTTTTTAACTTGAATCGGATATTCTAAATTCAGCTTAATTTGACCTGTGACCATTGATGTGTGAATGTTTACACTACTTTCAGTTGTTGTGTTAGGGCTAAGGGCCTTTTTGTGTTGTTTGTCAGGAAGTTCAAGAACATAAATAACGACTAAGATGATGATGATGATGATGATGATGTTGTCTAGCTACATAGCTCTTAGAATCCCCTCCTCGTATGTGGTGAATTTACCCTCATGCATGGTGCTCCTAAACTGCTATTGAGGTTCACACCAATCACATCTAAAGTCTGCAGAGCTGTAGAGAGCAGGCCTTTTGTTTGTCCACTTCATGTGGATGTAGAAGAGCCTCTCCTCAGTAGAGGCCTCTCAGAGAGCTGAGGTTGAAGCTGCCAGATTGGTGGAGAGCTCATCATACTGGCTTCCCGAGTACTGACTCATGAACTGAAGACGGTTCATTGGATGGGGAGTTTGAGTCATATCCTGAATCAGTGTCTTTTGTCCTTTATGGAGAGATCAGATATTGTTTATGCTCTTACTTTAATGATGGTGAACAAGAGTTTTCCACGCATTTGGAAAAGTTCAGGATTTGTCCTGTATTGCTTTTCATAATGTGGTCTATCCAAATTAACAGGAAATTCCTGGACACTTTTTACTGCGTGTCCCATTGAGCTACTTATGTTAACTAGGCTTCAGCATCACTGGTGATCAAGGCCTTGTGTTCGTATTGACCAGTGGGACACAGCAGGCCTTTTTCCACCCCACCCCCCACGTCGCTGGGACCTGACCGGTGCTCGGTGTCATTGAGTGGACACGGGCGCAGAGCTCATGTGGACAGATGGTTCAGGTGATGCTGCACACCCAGCCCCTCACCACCACCACACCCCCCCCCCAAGCCCACGTCACCTTCTGGCGCCTGAAACTAAGGCACCACGCTGTTGTTTAATTCATACGGCCTCGCGCTCCATGCCGCACCTTAATAACTGACAGATCTCTTTACGGTCTGCTCTCGAGCCTCCCAGAGCACGGACGATGATTTTGTTACAGGAAGCTAAGAATGGGGTTTCTCCGTGGTTCACGGAGGTGCCTGCTTGTGTTACGTGGTGTTCTTTCGCTCTTTTTTTTCCCCCTTTTTCTTTTGTTGGAGTAAAGCCAGGTTGCAACACATTTGCTTCTGAACCTTCTCTCAGTGATTTGCTGCAGTCTAGATGTTGATGGAGAGAAGTGGAAAAAAAGAATGGAAGGAAGGGGAAAAAGGGGGCGGAGTTAGGATCAGGAAATGGTTATATTTGGACTTGAGGTCAAAACCAAAACCCTTGTCCCATCCTGTAATCTCTAGCCTAGTTTTCTCTCCTAGATTGCACCTGGCAACTTTTTTAAACTTGTAGATGATCATATATTCTTAATGTTACAATTCTGGTTATACACTTATATTCAGTATTATACAGTATATTGAAACCTTTCCAGATGTTGCACTGTAGCTCAGGGGTTAAAGCGATCAGCTTCTACTCAGAAGGTTGCTGGTTCAAACCACACCTCAACCAAACTGCTGCTGTTTGGCTCCTGAACAAGGCACTTAACCCTTAATTGCTCAAAATGTATTAAATCATTGTATTAAATTGTTAGCCGTTTTGGATTAAAGTGTTGGCCAAATGCCACAAACATAAACAGCGTCCACGATCTTTGCTGTCGTGTTGGAAGAGTGGACTGGTGCAGTTGTGAGTGACCAGGTGAGAAGGGCTGGGTTGAGGACACAAGCCCTGTGGTGCTCCTGTACTCACAGTGATGGTGGCTGATGTGTGGTTTGTTGGTGAGAAAGTTCAGGTTCCACAAAGATGTGTTTGTTAATTCTTGGCTGTTAAAGTGGAACTGAAATCAATGAATGTTGAAATGTTGAAAGTGTAACTGAAGTCAAAATGGTCCACGTGGTGTCGGTGCTGAAGGCAGTGTAGTCTAAAATGGATGAGCCGAGTTCTTGTCTGTACAAACGTCTCCAAGTCTTGCAGTAGTAAAGTAGATTCCTCACTCCAGACCGGGACAGTTTCAATGACTGTTGTAGGATGGATCCATTTCTACAGAGATGTGATCAGATGGGCCCAGGTGTAAAGGTGGCTTAGTGTAAACCTGATCCAGGGTGTTCCTGTCCACGTGGTTAAAGTCAGCTGCTGCCTGTGCTGCTTCCTCCAGGTGTGCGTTTAGCTGGCTGTTAATGGTCTCGTACCGTTTTCCTAGGGCTTAGCTTAGCAATAGCCTGTGTGATTAGGATGGCAGTAAACACTCTTGGTGTATAAAAGGTTCTGTGTTTCAGAGCCGAATATTCAATATCGGGTGACCCAATAATGTCTGCCAGCGTACACCAGTCATTGTTCACATGTATGCACACTCTGTCTTTGTTGTTCCTGGAGTCACCTGTCCTGTCTGCCTGGTAAACGGAGCAGGCTGCCAGTTCAGGGGCTGCATCAAGGACGGTGCTGCTCAGCCAGGTCTTCGTTGTCAACAAGATGTACAAACCGACAAGTGGAATGGCCTGTGTGGGTTAGCGTTTAGCCTAGCTCATGTGCCAGCGCTCTCTCGAGTTGATTCTCTATGACGTGGTGGTGGTAATGATGAGTAATGTTTCTTAGTCAGTGGAATTAAAGTTGAATATATAAATGCCCGCAAATCCCCTGAGTATCTCATTTACAATTAAACTTTATCTCCTTTTTCCATGTGGTTTAGGTGTGCAGGGGTTTGCCAGCAAGCAGGGCCTCCTTGTTTTAGGCCTGTCCCCTGGGAAACCTTAGTGACGTGTCTTGGCCTATTAGGCATTTTGTTTTAACAAGACTGAGCAGCAGACAAAACTTTGTCATGGCTGGTTGTAAAAGGGACCTCCCTTTTGTATTGTCGCTAGGAGAAGCCATTTAAGGAAGGGTCCTGGGCCTTCGTCCTCTGACCGCCCACGTTGGCCATCAGCAGGCACTTGTGGTTCTCCTGCCTACGTCACAGCATTGTCCTGCACTGAAGGGAGTCTTCCTGTGTTTGACCTTCCAGAGATACAAGGATGGATAACTGTGTGTATTTGACTCCAACAAAAACGAGGAGGAGAGTAAAACAAAAAAAGAGAGAGAAAGGAAACTGACAGAATGAGAAGAATCTATATGTTGGTACACTTTGAAAAGTCATAAAAGCACTACTGTCAAACAGAGGCCTGTGTTTTCTGGACATAGACTAAGCTTGAACAAGGAGGAACCTAAATTCCTGTCGGTGGTTTTCCACTAAAAGCTCTTGGACTAAGATAACGCTGTACAGATCTGGAGAATCAGCACTAGAAATATGTTCCATCATCCAGTAATACTGTCTTTTTTTTGTTGTTGTCCAATTAATTTCACTCCATTGGTCAATTCCACATTGAAAAGGACTTCACAAGCTTAAAGCAGAATGGGTTTCGTCTCCCTGCAGTTCACATGAAGTTAACTGACCATTATATCATGTTAAACTTTGTCACATCTAGGACTAATAGAGTGATGTCATTAATAGTGGTGTATCTATTCATGTCTTAAACCGTTTTGTTAATGGTTGTGTCTGTCTTGTCTTTGAAGGAGCCCTTCGAGGATGGATTTGCCAACGGTGAGGAGCTGACCCCGGCCGAGGAGGCTGCAGCCAAAGAAGCAACCGAGTCCAAAGGAGTTGTGAAGTTTGGATGGATCAAAGGAGTGCTGGTGAGTGCTTTGGGTGTTGTGTCTTCGGTGACCCTCGGGTTGTTGAGCAGGTTGCTGCAGATATCAACGGTCACATCAGTGATTTGATTCTCAGCCTCAGACGTCTTCTCTCTTTATTCATATATACTTCAACCTAATAGAGTAGGTAGAGCATGGTAGAGAATACCTGCCCCCCTCTCTTCTTTTAAAATAAGATTGTTAGATCTTTTTATTGGTTTCATCGTTTATTAGTGTTATGCAAGTTAAAACATAAGGAATTTGTGTGCCTGCCCCATCTCTCCAGACGCGGTCTCCGTGACCTCTCTCTCCAGACGCGGTCTCCGTGACCTCTCTCTCCAGACGCGGTCTCCGTGACCTCTCTCTCCAGACACGGTCTCCATGCCCAAGATGCACCTGAAATTCCAAATCAGTTTTGAGGGCTTTAATGACTCTCTGGGCCAGAGAAATAAGAAAAAAAAAAGGTTTTTGACTGGCCTGAGACCGTTTCACATCTCACACTAACTGGCGTCGTTGGACATTGAGCAAGAATCATTAAAACCCTTAAAACTGATCTGGAGTTTCAGGTGCTACTTCATGTGCCATTGTGCTGAGCTCTATTACTCAATGTGTCACGTTGTCATTTAGTTTTGAGGTGAGAAAAGACTTTTGCCTAAAACCAGGTTTTCCTTACAGGAAGGATGATATTGTGTATAAGGAACATCTTATTTTTCTGGCCTGACACCAATAAAGTCTTTGGTGTGAATCTACGTTTTTTACTCATTGCACAGTATACCTGCTGTCCTGCTACTCAATGTTGGCAGTTGTATCAAGTATGATCTCACTATGGGTTTAGATTAAAATCCAAATTTGCTTCACACAAAGATACTTCCTCGCTACTGAAAGTTTAGTTTATCTCATTTGTTATTAAAACCCTCAAACCTGATCTGGTATTTCATCTTCTGATTCACTGAATGTGCCACATGTTCTCAGTTTTGAGGTATAAAGTCACCCAGAGCCCAGACTAAAAATAGTTTTTTTCCTTGCAGTGGTAATGCAGTGGAAATGTAGAAAAATTCTTCAAAAAGTAATTAGCATATACAGATGAAAGTATACACTAGGAATGAACTTAAATAGGATATTTTACAAAATATTGTTTTTATTAGACTTTAATTTTCAATTTTTATATTCAGTGTCTCCAAATTTACGATCAGATCTTCATTATTAGGTTATTTATATCTATAAAAAGTGTGCAACAAGTGTGCCATCTGAATCCTCTCTTTCTGAATAACATGTTGTGAACAAGGAACTGACTCCAGCCTCTGAGTAAGCATGTGTGTGTATAATAGACTATCAAATCGGAAGCTGCAAATATGTAAATAACTTCAACGTTCCGAATTTGCTGCCCATGTGGGCTAGATTACGTTGGTTCCACTTCTAGATCAGGTTAGTGAACATCAAACCAATATTAGAACTGGAGATGGACGCAGTGCCGTTGCAGTTCATTTTAAAAGTCCTCATCACCGTGTTGGTATAGAGAAAATGGTGTCCTGTTTTTCAAAGTTGTTTAATACCTTAATTATAATTCATCTTGTTTATAACTCGAGCTTTTATGTTGAATCTCTGTGGTTTCTATGGTTCTTATTATGTGATTGTCGTTGCTCTGGCAGCTGTGTGACATCACTACTGGCCCCTGTATACGTGTTTGGACTGAGCAATGCCATAGAGGTGAAAAGGTTGCAAAGTTGATACTTAAATAAATAAGGGAGCTTTAAGTATGGTGTGAGGATATTTTTGTTTTTGTTTGTTTGTCTGGGCAGAATTTGTAAACACTGGGATCTGCATCATCAGTGCCTTCGACATGTTCCAATACACTTGTTAAAAGTGTGTGTGACCTGTGTGTAAGAGTGCTGAACTGCCCCCCCCAAGGGCTCTGCTATCATTTTCGCCTGCCGTCTCAGTTAGCTGAGCCACAGACAGTAGAAGTGTGTCACCCAAACAAAGTGCGAGATGAGAGTGAGCACGAGTCACACGCTGCTCAGGATTTCTAAACCCCTGGTGGGAATTGGGCTTCTCATTAGTCTTGCTTGTTCCGTCCTGCCCGTCGATGTTAGCACCATGCTGCTAGAGTTTTGCGGTGTTATTTGGGATGTGCTACTACTTTCCACGAGCTGATGACTAGCAGAAAACGTCATCAGAAACTCCTCCCAGAAACTCATCCCAGATGAAACATTTATTTGAAAGGGAACAGGATGCATTTACAGTGAAACTCTCTGCCTTTTGTAGGTGTTAAAGCTTCAGAGGTGGAACAGTCCCAGTTCAAGGATGGACCCTGGTTCTCGTCACACTCGTTGTTTATTTTGATGTGTGCAGGCCGCACATCCTCTTATTCTCAACATAGTCCACGTTTTCCACCTACTCATTTTCAACACTTGAATGAACAAAAACCAGACACTTGGACAGAATATAAATCAAGACCCTTTAAAGGATGTCACATCGCCTGTATTGATGTCCTTTCTTTGATATTTGATGTTAATCCTTTAATACATGCTGTTGTGTTGTCACAGCTTCTGATGTTGTTCAGGTATGTCCTGCATTTCATTGTCACCCAAAGCATTTTTTTTTCAAACCGTGGCAGGAGTTCAGTCTGTCCTTCAGTTAAAGGTCACACAGCAGTTTGCCCTTTGCAGAAGCCCGAGTGTAAATTACACCCGGACCGACTCCTGCCGTCTGCCTTGACCTTCCCGTGCGAGGTCGCCAAGGCCAGGTTTGGCGGAAAAAAGCGCTTTGGCCGGTAACGTTTTTCCCTCCGCTGTGCGTAACGCCTAACTCCCATCCTCCCTCTGTGCAGGTCCGCTGCATGTTGAACATTTGGGGCGTGATGCTCTTCATCCGCATGACATGGATCGTGGGCCAGGCCGGAATTGGTAGGTCCAGACTCTCCGGAGCACTTCTGCCAGTTCAAGTGAATTAAGGCTTTTAATTCACACAGGCTCCACGGCCTCCCATCCACCATCTACCATCCGGGTGCTGAATGTTGCTGCCAGGTGGCACCTGCAGTTAACGGTCAAGCACAAACTCATTTCTCAATGGCATTTGCAAGTATTGACAGGGCAGTGTGGAAGGTGTGAATCCTTAGAAGCTGCAGAATGCAGCACGACCGATTGTAATGTGGTTGTAACGGTGATGTGGTAAGAACACCACGTAAAGTAGGGGCTATAAAATCTGTCTGAAGGTGGTTACTTAACATGATGTGTAGTTCATAAAGATGTATAAGATTATATCTGCCTTTACTGTCTGCTGATCTTATATACTTGTTTTGGCAAAATTGAAGGCAATAATTGTAGTTTATATTAGCTGTTCATTCTAGTCACCCATTTCTAATCAATGGGGATAAGCCAAGATAACGAACTAGAAATCCACTACAAATGAAACTTTACATTTCGTTTTGTGGAGAGATTATTGTTGGATTGGAAGTTGAAATGTCCTTCATATATATATATATATTAGGAAAGAGGTGTCGTGACCTTTCACTCTGATGGTATTTTTTCCTTGTTTGTTTTTATCCCCACAGTGTGTTCCTGTGTTATCGTTGCTATGGCAACTGTTGTGACCAGCATCACTGGCTGCTCAACCTCTGCAATAGCAACCAATGGTTTTGTGCGAGGAGGTACGCAAGCGGGGCACGGGTGGGGGCGGGCGGGCGGGCGGGGGGGGGGGTGTGTGTGTGTGTGTGGTGAAACCGT
>JAOYMR010000014.1:6330784-6341965 GCA_025802075.1 Tenebrosternarchus preto | reverse complement strand
CTGACTCGGAAAGACTCGATCCTTGAGACAGATGGAGCTGACTCGGAAAGACTCGATCCTTGAGACAGATGGAGCATGTCTCTGTTGCAGTTTAGTGCTGTACACTGATTGACTGTTGCTATTTTTTTCTTGTGGCAAAATCAGTGGACACCAGCTAAACAGAGTGTGTATGGTAACAAACAAAGAACCCTTCCTACCTGCCCCCTGCTCTTTACTGTTACAGCCGTAATTTATTTATAGTTAAACACTTAGCAGTTTTTGTAAAGGAAGACCTGGTCATGTTTGTTGTAGATTTTAATACCATTTACTTTCTGTGATTGAGAACAATTCACTCATCAGTGTTGGAATTGTGAAGCCAAACTGGCATTAATTCATCACTGATGTTGCATTTGGAAGCTTTAAATATTTTAATTTGGCTTGGCTTTCTCATTCTGTTTTCCTAAAAATTGGGAGATGACTGGGTTTAGAGTTCAAGCACTGAAGTGGTGTTGGCCATATGCCGTTCAGATTGTTGCTGTTCTGATGTCCACCAATCACCATGGCCGTAATTATTTACGCCAAAGGCCTCATTCATGCCTCCCGGCCCAGCAGGAAATGTTCCACTGAATGCACTACAACCGGCTCACAGGAGAAGGAAAGAACTCTGTGCATTGCTGTCTGTTGTAATGGCATGTGGGAAAGATTCAGTAGGGCGTTTCTAAATCCAAGCACTTTTACCTTTGTGCTTGGGAGGTTCACTGTTGCCTTTCAATAGAAAGGATATACAACACTCCCTGATTACTTTTTTTTTGGGGGGGGGGTAGAGGTTTTCACTCCATGTGGTAATGAAATCATACCACAATGTGGATATTTTCATTTTCTGACATTACTCCAGGAGACTGAACATTCTGTTGACCTTTGCAAGTGAGGTTTTGTATGCTCAAGATCAGATTCAGGCACAAGCTGAGATTGAAATCTAAACCTGAATTTCACAGGCAGTTACTGTATAAAAGTTTCACTGGGCAAACTTTCAAAACTTTCAGAAAAGGTTACACAGAACAGCTCAATAGTTGTTCAAATCAGTAACTCTCTAATCTTTCCATGACTGAGAGTTCCCTTGTAGAGAAATATATCTACACCTATTAAAGCACAGCCTAATTGTAGGCAAACCTTAACAAGGGTGTTGAGTGACGTTCTTTTCCATGGATTGTGATAACCTTCAACCATAATGGCACATAGCTGGTAATCCTTCAGAAACTAATCTTTTTTGGTATTCCAGTAATTTCAGACTTCTCCCTCATAGAACTTTGTACTGTATAAAATGTCTGAATCTTTTTACCAAGTTGGTCCCAAACCTGGTTTTTTTTTTTGTTTGTTTTTTTCTTTTCAATTTAGAAATATTTCTCCAACTTGGACCAGGTTCACTTGCATCTTAAGATGGCTTTACCTCCAAAGATGATTAGTTGCGACCTAAATGTAATGTAAACAATCTAACACTGTTTTTTTTCTCCCATGTCCTCAGGAGGGGCATATTATTTGATATCTCGAAGTTTAGGCCCAGAATTTGGAGGCTCTATTGGTCTAATCTTCGCCTTTGCCAACGCAGTGGCAGTAGCCATGTATGTTGTGGGCTTTGCAGAGACGGTTGTCGAACTACTTATAGTAAGAAACAATCTGTTATTCTCTTTTATTCCTTTGTTTTGTACATGTGATGCAGCATGTAGCTACTACAGCTACTCGTTGTGCGTTGGTTTGTTACATTTAATCTTGTCTTAGGATGCTGGGGCCACCATGATCGATCAAGTGAACGACATCAGAATCGTTGGAACTATTACGGTCATTATCCTCCTGGGGATCTCAATGGCAGGCATGGAGTGGGAGGCCAAGGTGTTATTTTCTTTTCTATTTTCATTCCTCTGGTTGCTATTGGAAGCACCAGAATGCACATCTGAGGGGAAGGTAATTAATACGCTGCTTTTGATCTTGCAGGCTCAGATTTTCCTTTTGGTCATCTTGGTCGGTGCCATCTTTAACTACTTCATTGGCACATTCATCGTCATCGACTCAAAGAAAAAATATGGATTCTTTAACTATGATGGTAAATATAAGCCCTCATAGGAACACAAATCCAGATAATTGCCACAGAAGTTAGTTGCTTTCCACATGCCTTTTGCTACCTGGGACACTAACCCCTCTCTCTTTTTCAGCTGGCATCATGCTAGAGAATTTAACTCCGGACTTCCGAGGAGAAACCTTCTTCTCTGTTTTTGCTATATTCTTCCCTGCAGCAACTGGAATTCTTGCTGGGGCAAACATCTCAGGAGATCTTGCAGTAAGTTGTGGTGAAAGTCCGATAACATATGCATAATAATAAAGTGGTTTCTACAAAAAATTACCATATATTTACATTTTTTCACTTTTTATTTGTTGCTTTTTGTAGGATCCCCAGATGGCAATCCCACGGGGAACTCTTTTGGCCATTCTGATCACAGGTTTGGTCTACATGGGTGTTGCCATCTCTGCAGGTAAAGTTTTGTCAGTCAACAAACCACTTGTGAGTGGTGCAACAGAAAAGCATTTGCCTTATGAGTGTGAAGTTGCTAGTTTGTCTGGGAGTCCAAGGGAGCAAAATTGGCACTGCTTTCTGGGTGGAAGGGATGGCATTGTTCTGTCTCGTTATCCTCTGTGACACTAGCCAATCGGTGTGCTCATGCTTGTTGAGGAGGACAGTTGGCAACTTTCCTCCAAGCCCTGTTGAGCAGCCCTGTGTTCCTGAGGGCTGTAGCTTATAAAGATGTGGTGCTTGGCTTCATGCGTCTTGGAGGAAGCATGTGCTTGCCTGAACCCTCCATGGTTGGTTGTTGAAACGGACAGGAAACTAATGGCTCGCTAATGAGTTTGAATTGGACTGGTTTGTGTTGGGGCACACATTCATCTTTGACACCAGCCTTTGCTTTGCCTTTGTTCATAGGTGCTTGCATTGTGAGAGATGCAACAGGGATTGTGATCAATGGCTCTATGACCGATGACTTTAAATGCACTGGTGCGGCCTGCAAGTATGGCTATGACTTCTCCTCCTGCAAACCAGTCAATGGAACTCAGTCTTCTTGCAAGTATGGACTCCACAATGACTTTCAGGTAAGGCAGTAAGTGTATGCATTCCATGTTTATACTTGGATCTCATCAGAGGATGCATGATATTGAGCTGAACTTGAACCAGCATCCCCCCCTCTCCACCTCCCCAAGGTTATGAGTGTGGTTTCGGGTTTCGGGCCTCTCATCACAGCAGGGATTTTCTCTGCAACTCTCTCTTCGGCCTTGGCCTCGCTGGTCAGCGCCCCCAAAGTGTTCCAGGTGGGCATCTGAACCAACATCCCCTCTCCCCCTTTAGAGGGTTTCTTTAGTAGTATAAATACAGTGACCTGGGAAAGTAGCCTTCATTTCAATGTTTGCATATTTTATGCATCATAATTAGTGTTACCATGGTTTTTTTATGCTAATTCTGGACTTATTGTTGGAGTGAATATGGCAAAATCCTGGAGACCAAATACTAAACAAAAAGTGAAGTTTGGTGGTGTAAATTTCATGTTTTGAAGATGCTTTGTTGCATTAGTAGCTGAAACATTTATCATTAGTACAAGATGCATTGCCTTCATATGCTGGTTCCACACCATGCTTTCCTGCAGTTTTTAGATGTTGTATCAGTAGTTATTGTCCTCCCCTGCAGGCTTTATGCAAGGACAATATTTACCCAGGCATTGCTGGGTTCGCCAAGGGCTACGGCAAGAACAACGAGCCCCTGCGTGGCTACCTCCTAACCTTCGGCATCGCCCTGGCCTTCATCCTCATTGGTATGCAGGCATTCCCCAAGGGGGCGCTACAAAGTTCTGCCTCGCAGTTAAGGGCTTCTGTTAAAACCTGCATGTTTCTTGTGGTTCTAGCCGAGCTGAACACCATTGCTCCGATCATATCCAACTTCTTCCTGGCCTCTTACGCCCTGATCAATTTCTCTGTGTTCCATGCCTCATTGGCCAACTCTCCTGGTAAGGCTGTCAAATGGTTACTGATGCTCAAATAATGAGAAATGTCCTGTGCTTAAAATGAATGCTTTGCTTACAATACCATTACTATGATTTGCAGCATGTGTATAACAGTTTATATGCTATATTGGATGTTTACAGCATTGAGTATATATGTGCAATAACAGGTGTTCCACAATTGGACAAACAAATGGTCAGAGATTAAATTCAAAGGTGCAAAGGACTATGGTGAAGATCTAGATCATAAAGGAATAAGAGGGATGAATTTGAAGTGGCAATATGTTCTTGTTTATTGTGTAAGGATATGGTACCACCAATATATTACTGTATATAGTCTCACCGTGTACATACACAATATGCAAGAGTTGCCTTTATTGTACAAGTGGCTTATATGCATGTCTGTTCTCTCTGAATGCCTACTAGATGGCAATTACATTTTTAGCAAATTTATTTCACATAGATTGCTTTGCCAATAATCAACATTTTCTCAGATTGATCCCAATGTGACTTATAGTATTTCATGGGGATTTCATGCATTAAAGGGAAACCACAACAGCGGTTCTCTAAAAGCTTTCTCCGTGCTAGAATGTTTAAAACATGTCATGGATAAGTCATGGGCTATTATCTTTTTAACCTGTCTTGAACCAAATGCTTTTGAGACGGTTGAGCTTAAGTCATCAGTTTCAGAACATGTCATTTATTTGATAGTTCTGTCAGTGTTTACTCTCGCTTCATAAAGCAGATGTGTCTTAGCTTTATGACCTGTCTGGCAGCAAATATAATATTGACATAATATCACTTGGTGTCTTGAAATGCCTCGATTTGAAATGCCTGGCTCTTATCAGGGTTTTGAATATTTATTATCTTGAAACTGATGTCAAGATTATCGTTTATTTTTTGTGTAAAGAGATATGTTCTTCCTTCGATACCAAAGCTCTAGAAGACTACCAGGTAGATATCTTCAATCTAATTGTGATGTTGTACGCAGCGTTTCCTACATCCCTGACTCCATGCACATAAAGGGTACAATCTCTGCAGAAATATTTCCCACATTCACTGACCATCTTTTATGACACGTGTTGTTTCTCCTACAGTAGAACCGTTATTTATTTATTTTAGTTTTAATGGCCACATGTACCCTTTATGTCATGTTTCCTTATTAGCATTACAGTGTAACAGCTCAAGTGTTTAATTCCTTGACCTCACTAAAATGCCATGGTTTAATCCTAGTTCTTTGTCAGAACCCCCCTGTAGTTGGAGTAACTTCTCATGTGTATCCTAACTGGTGCTAACTCATTTTAATCCAAGTCTACCATGCTTGAACAAACTGTGACTCTTAGACAGTTCAGACAGGAAATGGATTTTTGTGTTTGACCAGGTGAGGAGAACATGGAGGACTAGAACCTGATCTCGTAAAACTTAAAACTCTGTTTAAATAGTTCTTAGAGATTAGGGCTAAACTTGGCCTGAAAACATGTGTCTAGGTTCTTTTGGTACACCGTTTAAAATGGTACTAACATTTTAATTATTTATTAGTAACCCAGCAACACGTACAAGTACCAGATGTAAAAAAGTTTTGTACTAGACGTAAACACATTCAGCTCATTATGAATTTGTAGAGGTGGCCATAAAAGGCCACGCACACAATAATTCACCAGCTTCCTTCTAAGCGCTATTGCCTGTGTGTGTTGGGCAGGGTGGAGGCCCAGCTTCAAGTACTACAACATGTGGGTGTCCCTGGCTGGAGCTGTGCTCTGCTGTGGGGTCATGTTTGTCATTAACTGGTGGGCGGCCCTCTTGACCAATGTCATCGTCTTATCTCTCTACATGTACGTGAGCTACAAGAAGCCAGGTAAGATCTTGTCCAGCCCCACCCCACCCTCCTTTTGAAGGTCAAAGATACCATGTCGTAGTGAGATGTTGTTTAGCTGTAGGCAGTAAATAGATTTGCTGAAGCTATTTATTTATTTTTATTTTTATTTTTTTTTGCATCTTTCCTGTTCAATATAATCAAAGCAAAGCAGGCAAATGAATATAAAACCAAACTTGGTGTAATTGTTGCATATCCACTTGGAATAATTATCCTTGTCCATATTCCTCAGTCTTAATCACTATTTGATTTAAATTCCATCCTCCTGCTCAACTGGGTCAGCTGCAGTAATGCGTAATGGAGAGAGGCTGCACTGAGGCCAGTGTATTGTGTTTTCTGACTCTGTGTCAGCAGTTTACACATATTAAGATGGATATATGGTTTTCTTTGGAACTGGGTTTTGCCTGGATATTGGTATTTTTACCCTTCATTTATTTATTTATTTATTTATTTATTTATTTTCTGCTGATGCATGGATTCTGGGCAGCGAGACTAGGACAGAATTTGCATAACAGTGCAGCACAGTCACGCGCGCACACACACACACACACACACACACACACACACACGTACGTAGACACACACTGCAGTGGAGCTGCTGTTCTATTTTAGGTTGGGTTTGCAGTGAAGGCTTCCATGCTGAGCAGAGGCCCCACAATAGCAGGAGTTCAGTGTGATGATTCAGCTCACTGTGCCGCAGTTCTCTAAAGGTGTTTGGACATACAGGAATGATGTGCGTGTTTATTTTCCTGGTCCGATAGATGGTCTGAGAATAAAACAAGCAAACCGTTCAGCTGTTGATTTTATTATTAATGTTGAGTGTAAGAACAGCTGACAGAATGTCGACTCATTCAAAGCATATTGGTGCAAAATAATAACCAAAATAATAAGGAAATAAATAAACAAACATGCAGGCTTTAGTCAATATGCAATCTTATTTATTTTTAAGATGTTTCCCAGGATAGACACACGGTGTGTAGAATGCAGTTAGATGTTAAAACATTACCGTAATTCTCTACAATCTTGTCCCACACTCAGTTAAGTGCTGAATCCATTATTAATCATTAATGAGTTGAAATTTCAGAATGTGCTGAACATATTAAACACATGACAGTCATTAGATTAAGTACATTTTGATGTCATTATTTTTCTTCATCTGTGTGGTAAACAAACACAACGTACCAGATGTAAACGTAATGAAAGAGTAACCAGTGACACTATTTATAGTGTTACTCCCGATTGTTTCTATGGTGATAGCACAGTCTAGGCTGTCTAATGCTAGCTGTGCCTGAACACTGCCCACGCGTTACCTAAGACTGGGCCGTGGTCTGCCTTTACTCAGGCTCTCGTCCTGGGGAAGGGGCGATACGTGTGCATACACCAGCCTGGGCCACACGGCCACACGCTGGGCACATTCGAGGGTCTGCAGCCCGCTAGGTCTCTGGCATACACAGGCGCCAGACGCCAAGGGTTCCCATGCGCACACACACACACACACACACACACACATCCTCCAGTGCCCTGCTGCTCTCTGTGTACTTGGGAGGGTGTGTGCGCATTTGTGTAAATGACCTTCGCAGCACCTAAGGCCACGAGTGTGTGTGTGCACGCACGCACTCACACAGCTATGTAAATGTTGATGTGGAGAGGGAACAGGTGTCTTGGTTACTATAGCAGGGGGCTGAACTGAATGTGCTCCATTTGCAGATGTGAACTGGGGTTCTTCCACACAAGCCCTGACCTACCAGCAGGCCCTGACACACAGCCTGCAGCTCTGTGGAGTCGCAGATCATGTGAAAACATTCAGGTACAGAGGCCTCATCTCGCAGGCTCACATTATATTGCTTTGCTCCTACTTTTTGTCAAAAAGATTCTTCTTGTAAAGATTCTATCATTTTGCACCATTTCAGAACTGATTTACCATTGTAGGGGAAATGGTTTCTTTAAATGTTTCCTTTTTTTTAATTCTCTTCTTGGTTCTAATTTGTGACTGATGAGGTTTAATGATTTTGGACCATTGCGAGTCTCTGCTTTCACTACATGATGTCAAAATGGTTGACTGGCTGGATTCCCCTCCTTAAAAGCAGACTTTAATTTATGAACTACTCAAATACCCTGGCACACACACTTCTTGTAAGAAGGAAACTGTGGTCTGTGCGTTTTGTTCTCTCCTGTCCAGGAGGATGATCTAGTTTAAATGATCTAGTTTAAATGGAAAGATCTTATTGCACTGACATACAGCCATTGGATCAGGGAAGTCATGTGACATCTCAAACTGGAGAAGATCAGATACCCTGTCAAAGGATGGACCAGGAAATTTTATACTATTTGCCAGCCTGTCTTGTCTTTTGTCGCGGACATGCAGGCTGACAGTGTGACAATACAATTATTATTATTCATCTGTCTGTTTATTTATTTTAAACTCTTTTCTGTATTTTCTGTTTCTTTTCTCTGTGGAAATCTGGATATGTATTACACTTCCACATCTGTCTGATGTCTGTCTTACTTCCGATGTGGTAAAAGCCCTTTTTGGAGTGTTTTGTGTAACCTGCTACGTTTTCAGCAGTACTAGCTTTTAACGTTAGCCAACTTTATACCAACTTGATGCTAACTAGGTGATCACCACAACTGTCACTCAGATATGCAGGTTAAAAAAAATGCTATTTCATGCTGATTAAATTTATTAAAGAATAGTCTATGATTAGCATAGTGCACATGTCAGATTGTGGCATTCAGTCAAAAATGGGCCAACTGCATAGTTTGTACCATAAGAATAAAAATATCTGAGTATAAAATGATTCAGAACCTAAACTGAAGTTGCTGTGCAGTGTTTTTGTTAGGACTCGTAGTTAAAACTCTAAACCAATCTAGCAATTTTAGAAAAAAATCTTAATTCTTTACAGTTTCCATGAACTACAAATGCTTTTCCAGACTCGAATAATGCAGATCAGGGCAACTTAACAAGCCTGCTAGACTGCTTTCTGAAACTGTAAACTTGTAAAATGAACATTTACGTTGGTGCTGAGTAAACAACAAAAATATCCATTCAAATACTCTTTGAAGTCTTAAAGACTTCCATGCATGTAGATATTTTTGAACAAAGACGGGCTATACACAGGCTGTACGTGTATTTGTGGAGATATGGTCATGAAGCTGCGTCGTTGCTCTCTGTAATCCCTCTTCCATGCTTCTTATTGTGAGGTCCTTCTTTCGCACGTCTGTCAATCATGGAAACGCAACCGACGGTTTCAAAGTAGGTTTGTGAACCGGATGGGTCGATCAAGATTCTAGGGTTCATCTGACCCAGGCGTAGTGGTGCTGTTTGAGATCTGATTCTGTTATTTAGTCTGACCAGTGTGTTTACATTTAAACTATAAAGCAAACGGCACATTCACATCTACCCTGTGTGCCTAATGAGAGGTGCATTCTGCTGCTTGGAGTTACACTGGGCATTAAAGACCAGGATTACAGGCCACTTTGCACTTCATTAGTGATTAGCATCTTGCTTTCCCTCTCATATCCATTCATCTGCCTGGTTAAGACAAAAGGGAGGTTGGCAAGGCTTTTAGCATTAAAAAGTTTGGCAGCAGATAGTACCACGGCCGCATTGGCCAGTCAGGACGAACAGTTCAGAGAATGCAAAGTCTGTGCAGAGTGGAGGACCGTTCCTGATCTGATCTCGAGCTGATCTCCGTGCGCAGCAATGTGCCATTCATGTATGTTTCTTGTTCTGTACATTTATTTTTAATGCATTTTTAATGTTTAAATGCCAGGTGTGTAGATGCTGATTTGAAAAGCAAGTAGTCACATTACAGCAGGTCTTTATTGAGTGGTGGGGCATTACTGGAGAGCGACTTTCTAATCTCATTAACTTCAAGCTTATGAAGCCTGTATGAGCTGAAATAGAAGAAACTCTAACCAGAGCACAGCCTCTTAGTTCCCATGGCAATAAGCCTGTGGAGAATTAGAGAGTGTCTGATAATACCTTGATTATCAGACGAGTTACTCTTGGCCTTTGCCTGGCCGTAATCCCTTTTTCTAAGCATTTTTCTTTGAAGTGCACTAATCTGGGCTCCTTTTACTGACCAGAGATGTGATCTGTGAAGGTCATGTGAATGTAGAACTCCCAATTGCTCATTATGGTGGCTATTGTTCTCTACACAGCTCGCGTGTTGCACCATTTTAACTGAATTACTCTAGCAGTGTAGCACTGGGCCTTTGAGTAACCAGAGCGGTGGCTGTAGGTAAGGTGTGGTGGTGTCGTTCTCGATGACCTGTTGTAATGGCGGTTCCCGGTTGATCTTCTCAGGCCGCAGTGTTTGGTGATGACTGGAGCACCCAATTCCAGGCCCGCCCTTCTCAATCTGGTTCATGCCTTCACGAAGAATGTTGGCCTCATGGTCTGTGGACACGTGCGCATCGTAAGTTCCCAACTACACACCCCTGACAGCAAACGGTCGTTTAAATGTATATTAAAAAAAAAATCTTGTTTTCAACTGACGCCTTTATGGTTTGTTTTGGAGCCTACAGCAAAGAGCTGTAATTAAGCATGAGTTATTCAACAACAATAGCTTGTTGTTGTTGTTGTTTTCTTGATTATTTGTGCATTTGAAAAGGCTCTGGAAGGAGCAATAAAGGTTGTAGTCCATAATGCCAGCATTAGAGAAGGCGGTGAAGTAATAGTTAGAGGTGAAAAGCCACTTTACAGCAGCTCCCCTGACGTTCTGTGCTGACTGCGGTAATCAAAATCACATTGTCTGAAAAGTAGTTCCATCAGGCTCCCGTAACGGGACCCAGTGGAGCCCAGCACCCTTCCATTGGCTCCCACCACATATTCCATTACCAAACCGAGGAACTGGGGAAGGCTGACCGTTTTCCTGTCGCAGAGTGCCTCTCTTTCCCCCATCCTTCATTAAGGCCAATCAAGGCCTGACGGTCAGACTACATAATCGGGCTCTTTTGTGGCTGTGATTTTTGTCTCGTGTCATGGGAGCTGTTGGAAGGCTGCCTCTGGTAGGTGATTAACGCTGCAGAGAGGGCCTCGCCCCGCCCTGACCGGGCCTCGTTTCTGCGTCGGCAGAGTTCTCGCCGGCCCAACTTTAAGGAGCTGAACAGCGACGTCCTGCGTTATCAGCGCTGGCTTCTCAACAACAAGTCCAAGGCTTTTTACACCCCCGTGGTCGCTGAGGACCTGCGACAGGGCACCCAGTATCTTCTGCAGGTGTGTGTGTGTGTGTGTGTGTGTGTGTGTGTGTGTGTGTGTGTGTGTGTGTGTGTGTGTGTGTGTGTGTG
>JAOYMR010000014.1:6308641-6321218 GCA_025802075.1 Tenebrosternarchus preto | reverse complement strand
TGTGTGTGTGTGTGTGTGTGTGTGTGTGTGTGTGTGTGTGTGTGTGTGTGTGTGTGTGTGTGTGTGTGTGTGTTCTACAGTCTTACGGATTTTGCCCAGATGATTGAGCCCTACAGGCTGCATGAGGATGACATAGACCAGGACGTAGCAGACCAACTTAAAGCTGACGAGCCCTGGAGGATCACAGATAACGAGATCGAGCTCTACAAGGCCAAGGTGGGCGCGACCCCCGGATGACCCCCTGCCAGCCTCCCATTGGCCCACCTCTCCCCTTTGATCCCTGCGGCACATTACAAACATACACACTCTATATTATCTAGTTAATGGACTTCAGTTATTATATACATGGTACCAGTAGAACGTTTTTCCCATTAAACACAGTTTGTCATCGGAGAGGCGTACCTGCATTCCCAGCTGAACGGAGATCTTTTGCATTAAGGATAGCATTCATTATTAACCTCATTTAAATGATTGCCACACATTAGAGTACTGGCAGCTGAAGTGGGAGGAAAGAAAAATAATCATTATGTGTCATACTATGGCTAACGTGTGTGTGTGTGTGTGTGTGTGTGTGTGTGTGTGTTACAGAGTAATCGTCAGATTAGACTCAACGAGCTGCTGAAGGAGAATTCTAGCTCAGCCACTCTCATTGTCATGTAAGTAGATCGGCACAGGATTAAAAGCATCCATTAATGATTGTGTGGGTACACGGCATCTATTGAACCAGGGTCTTGCATGTATGGGAGGGGGGGGGCTGGGCTTGTATTCCTGGTTGTAAGGCCTATAAGTGAATAAGCTGTGTAACTTTAGACAGTTATCTAGGCCATTTGGAAAAACATGGCAACGTATATGCTGTGAAAACCGACACTGAGTATCTCCAGATTCATGCCTTTTATCTGCTGTCGCTTTACTTTGTTGAGTATCCGCACTGCCGGCCACGTGACTGACGCCCACGTGACTGACGCCCACATGACTGACGACCACGGTGCAGAGCACATGTATCAAGGCTAAACGCCAAAAGAAATCGATCTGTTTCTTCTCATTCAAGTCACATGACTGCAAATCTCCACATACAAAAGTGACCAAATCTTCCTTCAAAAGATTAGATTTATACATCCACACAGCCATGAAACAAATCTGATTTAAGGCAAAAAAAACAAAAAAAAAAAAACAGTTGAGTCTCTTCAGGTTGTTCATCTCTCTAGAATCACTTTCATGCTTGTCCTCTCAAAGAAATGTAAAAATACAATATAAAAATATATCCCCGAATTGTGTGAATGTAACTAATCCACTTTTCAGTAACCCGTGGTTTGTTTATTGAAGGTTTTTAACTGGAGTTCAGCTGTAGGATGGCTAGTGTTGGTAAATCTTCTTAGGCATTAGGCTTTACATGAATAGAAGTGGTAAAAAGTAACTTCATAATTGCATATGCCTTTGCCTTGGCATGCATCTGCATGCTGGTGTTTAATTTATTAATTACTGTTCACTGACATCTGCTTTCTTTTTCTGTCCAATAGGAGTATGCCCTTGGCACGAAAGGGGGGGGTGTCCAGCGCACTTTACATGGCCTGGTTGGATACTCTCTCCAAGGACCTTCCCCCCCTCCTCTTGGTCCGTGGCAACCACCAGAGTGTTCTGACATTCTATTCCTAAGAGACTTGCTCGCCACTGACCCCCGTGAAGCACACCTCACTGATACACCAACACTAAACACAAACGTGTACACCCAACACATGCAGATAGATCACCTGGGACTATAAAGGTAGTAGTGATGGTCGAGGGGAGCCTAGAGAGACTAGAAGCATCTTCTTTGGTGAGGTATTGGTTTCTGCAGCTCTGTGATCCCTGCGTCTGGCAAGCATGAGAGCAGAAGACGTGAGCGCACAGCGTTTGTTCTGGAATGTTCCATCTGAACAATAGAGGACAAGATGAGAATGTGTTCAATAATTTAGGGTCAATGTTTTTTTTTTTGTTTGTTTTTCCCTTCACAAGCATGTGAGTGTGAAGTAACACATTGTTCTAATCATAATTGTTACTGTCACTGTACAATTGTGGGGGGGTTTTCTTGCTTTTTGAAGCAGCAATAATTGTCCTGTTTTGCTTTTTCCTCACACAGAAGAAAAACATTTAGAAATGCTTTGCAACACCTGTTATAGCCTTATAGATGTGCCTTCCAGTTCAGTCAAATTAAATGATTAAACTTTGCCCTGATTGATGCTCACATACATACAGATGTAGTAGAATGTTTCTAAAATTGGGCTTTAAATGTCCTTAAAATTTTAACAATGTTTTATGCAAGTGGATCATCATTGGCAAAGGATTCCACTTCTGAGCTTAAAAAGCATATTTGCTCGTTTCTCCACTAAGGTCTGAAATTCTCCCATTGTTTTTTCTCTGTTTTGTCCAGGTTTCAGGTCTTCCTTTAAACTATGAAAGGATGTTGGTGTCCTTAGTACAGAATCCTCGAATAATTTATACGTTATGATCATCCGAGCTTTTTTCGAGGTGGAGAGTGAATTCAGATGTACAGAGGTGTTGGATGGTCACAACTGAATGCTGTAGAACTTGATTGGTAGAGTGCAGACGAGCAGCCTGTGGTTTTTAGATGTGCTTCAGCAGGTCCCTGTCTGAAAGAGTGAGGCGTCTCGGAAAGAGTGAGACATCAAAGCTGCTATTCCGTTATCGACACTCGAAGAACAATCAACCAAAAATATGTAACGTCTTCAACCCACATTTAAACTCCATAAACCTGCAGGTCCTGCTACAGAGGAGGTCTTTGCCTTAAGCAAAAGTAATGATTCTTGACCTTAACTATCTTATAAGCCATATGGGCTGGTTGATCAGTAGGTAAATACAGATATAGATAGGTAGAAAATAGGCATAAAAATGGTCATTTTGTTTTAAAGATATCCCATCTGTGTTAATTTTTTTTTTTCTTTTTTCATTGGTCCTGACTGAGTTAAGCCATTTTAGTAAAGCATGTCGGCACCTTTATCGCAAACCAACTTTCCGGTTCATGTCATACATAGAAGTGCTATTATTTAGCGTGTTATTTTAATTCCCAATTGCATGTTACATTTCAGGGCTTCCCACTCTTGAACAGTGTAGTTTGAACAGCATGGTAAGGTTTTACATCTACTGTTAAGGGCCAAGCCACAGACTGCAGGATGTCTTTACATGGTGTTTGAAGCCAGAACTGAAAAGGTTTTTCCCATGTTTGTGGTCTTGTCCAATGGGGTGTGCTTGTGTTCCTCTGTGGAAGTTCATCAGCATGAGTGGGACTCTTTGCCCAGGTTTTTAAATGAAGGTAGTGTTTATAAAGATTCAAAAAACATCAAATAAAAATCACTCCTCCAAACTCAGGACTGGATCTCTTCCACATGCTTTTCCAGTCCTGCTTTAGTAATAATTCTTACCGTTGAACAGATCCAGCGAACAGGATCGGCAGGATTTTCTTAGGCTGAGCTGTATATTTTGGAGAAGGTGAGAATACAAGAGGTTAGTTGCATTTCTTGCCAATGTCAAACGGATCCACTCAAGATTGCCTTACAAGAAAACTCTCCAACAAGCCGGTGGTTAGTTTTGCATGTAACACTGCCTCCATTCTGCACTCCGTGTAGTCCTCAAAATAATGTGACAATGTGATTTTATGGTTTTTTTGTTTGTTTGTTTGTTTGTTATAGGAAGGTCAAGTGAATGTAAATGCTAAAGAGATGTTTGTTATTGCTCTTCCATCACATTTAAGTCTACACCCCCCCTCCTCTTTTCCTCTTCATACACAGTGGCCCAGAGCCAAGCCTGATGCCATGATGTTTGTATGGAAAATACAATAGACTCTGATACACACTGATCACCTGTGACCATGTGAAAATAGGCCACGCCCAATTGAATATGTTCATATTTATAGCTCACTCTTTCTCTCACTCTCTCTCTATATATATATACATACATACGCTAATGTGTAAAATGACTTTGTACTTAGTATGTGTGATGTAGTTTACTTTTAATTTTCAAGTCGGTGGGCATTGTGAAGCTTTTTTGACTTCAGATGGTACAGTCTTACTTGTTTAAGATCTGTTACATGTGTCAGCATGTATGCGCGTGTGGCTGTATAGATCTCTGATTCCCCTAACAACTACAAAATGGTGAAATTAACCATCCCGTGTTAAATTATTAAGATTTATATATATATATATTTATATAGTTAAAATTGGGAAAAATATTTAGATGTCAAGTAAACTTGCTATGGATATATGTAACAACCACATAATGTGTGTTTGTAATAAGTGTTCATTATTCATAAATGTATGGCCACATGTATCTGTGGCAGTAGAGGCTACTGTACCGTGGGATCAAGGGGTACTTCAAACATGCCCCCAGAGCCATTGTATTTTGTGTAAGACCAACAGATGACCTTTGTATGTGCTGTCCCATGCCCACATGTAGCCAAAGCTCACTTCTCTCACACCGTCAACCCTGGGAGCCATGATGAACAATGGCAAAAAAACAACAACAAACAAACAAAACATCTACAACACAAGGGCCTCACTGCTCCTAACACAAGTTCACACTGTATTTCTTTATTAACCTGTAAATATCTCCTAGTCTAGCCAGACAAATTAAGGGAGTGGAATAATAATGGAAAATTTAAAATGGAGGAAGAAATATTTATTTTAGTGTAGATTTCTCCAGTTTTACTTTTATTTTTATTTTTTTATTTTTTGTTTATGTTAAAATGCATGTTGGTTTTGTTTCCCTTTTCAACAATTGTACAACGTTTTTTTTTTTTCCCTTTTGACCTCTGTACATTTCTATATTTTATATACCTTTTAAAGAAAAGATATTGGCGAAGGTCTGAGTTTTTCTGCTCAAGTATAAGGGTAGATCTAATTGATCTAGATAGAAAAGTAATGTTTTGATATACTGTACTGTTAACTGTCACAAATGATTTTTTCTAACATTTTAACATTTAAGGTTACCAATACTTTGTACATCTTTATTGCAATAAATAAAATTGAAACAAATTTGTCAATGCTTTTCAGCCTAATTTTGTGTGTAACATACTAATCCATAGTAAAATAAAGAAATAAAATTTGATCAAGATGCACATTCTGTCTTGCATATCCATTGATTCTGTATTCTATGACTACTGAAAAATGACCTTTTGTGCAACACTGCCACCTTGTGTTCTGGCAGTTCAGTACATGCTCTCACTCTTGCGGATGGGGGTGTGAAAACCATCATTTATTGCATGAATCTGTTTTATCAAGGGACTCCGGCGCTTCCCTCATCCTGTGTGTGGCTCCTGATGAACTAGCTGCACTTGCACAGCTAATCCTATGAGGTGGATTAAATTAACGAACTGCACATTGAATCCTCACTCCAGTGCTCGAGACTCTTAACTGATTTTTGGAAGAGAAAACACGAACAAAGAATAAACATCCACATTAGTAACCAGATACGATTTTAAAATTTAGATTTAAGATATAAATGGTCAAAAGTACACAGTTCAGAGAGAGGGATAGAGGAGAACTTGTAGTGAGATCTCACACATGCGGTCGAATTCCTGCCCAGACTCCTCTGGAAACATGAAGCAGTACCAGTGGATTGATTAAAAACCTGGATGATCCAGCACAGATTTACCTGCGGCTGCTC
This sequence comes from Tenebrosternarchus preto, assembly GCA_025802075.1. Lineage (NCBI taxonomy): Eukaryota > Metazoa > Chordata > Actinopteri > Gymnotiformes > Apteronotidae > Tenebrosternarchus > Tenebrosternarchus preto. Next base: position 6,315,563 of record JAOYMR010000014.1, on the reverse strand, counting down.
TCTTTTAAAACACTGAGGTTGGGACATGCATGATTTCAGAAGACTATCTCATAGACACTGTAATTAAGTAACTGGAGTTTTGTTCTCCAAATATCACCGTTTCCACTTTTTAATCTAATTTGGTTTTAGGCATCATGCTGTATAAAACTGCACACCTTAGGTTAAGGAACACACATCTCCTGCAGCTGTTCTCAGGTATCAAGCATCTGAGCTTTTTTTCTGGTTATGTTCATACTGGTTCTTACCTGTCCTCCATCCTGCAAGCGGCTTTAGCCAGATATGGTATAGAATAACTTTTGTTTTCTTTTGACATTAACTAATTTATAGTGAACTAAAAGTGCCAGTAGGTTCTGCTAAGGTACATGTGTCTGTCATTGCTATGTCATGTTCAATGATAGTACAACAGGACTTTAACATAGAACATCATGTATTTTACAGGGTACATATTGTACTGCTGCTCAGTATATATCACACATAGCTTTTCGTGTTCGTGTTTTATTTGGGTAACTGTTTACATGACATCTCTCTTTACATTTCTGTGTTTATCATCTTTTTTCATGATTTTGTAATGCAAATGAAACCTGAATATTGACTGATTAAATCTTGAGTGACCTGACAACCTTTCACTACATCTGAATGCAGACCAGCCTCTTCTTACCTATAACTTTAATACAGTGTTTTTACTGGGTTTTTTTACAAGTGAAAGAAAGGCTTGACTTTCTGGTAGAGGCCAGATGTTTTGGACTAGGAGAAAGAAACCAGCAAAGATGTTGATAAATGCTAGAATTGCCCCAAAGTCATGCGGTGTGTAAACACATCCAACCGTTTCTGTTTCTAGTGTTTGGTGATAACTTTGGTCAGCAATCATGTTGTTCCTAGCATTTACTAAAATAAAAAAAAATAAATATAAAGTCAGTTTAATGAAAAAGCTATCTATCATATATACACATTCTTGAACCTTCAAGAATAGTATTAATTAAAAATGTACACTTCCATGTTAGGTCTTAAACACTGACATCTGGCAAGCCTCTGTTAAGACTCTGTTAAGATTCTTTTATGTGTTACAGTATATCTCCACATTTCATTGATGACTGCAGCAGATGATACAGCCACTTCAGAAGTGCCTTGTCTTGATGGTGATTTCAACCTGCATGTGAATGACATCATGTCTAGAGTTGTAGCTTTTGTTTCTGGATATTCCTTCAAAATAGCTAAACTACTTATTCACAAGCACCATGAAAAATCCATTATGCGTACACAGTAGGCCTCTGCAGTTACACTGTTGGCCTTTTGTAGACACTTGTGTGAAAAAAACAATATTATATTAATACGAACCAGATATATTTAAGCTTATTGCAGGTTTGTTCATGGAGGTTGACTGGATGTATGTTTTTTTTTTTGAGGTTCAGATGGCTTATGAAGCTGATGAGTACAGTAGCACCTGTCAAAAGAAGCTGCTGGTCTTTGGTGTGAGCCACATGGTGGCGCTCTACTGCAGTGTGACGTGCAGCGTCATGTGCAGGTTCTGGCCCAGCTCTCCCGAGAGAGAGCCTTTGTCCCAGTCATCCCTGAACCGACGCAGCTCAGCGTTGCCATAGAGTGGAGAGCTGACCACCTTTAGCGTGTAGGTCCCGGGAGAGGCTCTCTTGCGTGTGCAGTGCAGGTAAGAGGTTCCATCTCGCTGCCGGAGCTGGAAGACCTTGTCCCGGTTGCCTGCTCTGATGGAGTAGGTGACGTGGTGGATGAGAGACCTGAGGGCAGGCACCAGCTCCAGGATGTGCTCTTCAAGCGTACACTGGCTCATATTGAGGGTCAGAGCCAGGGGCCGCTCCACGTCCACACTGTTCAGGGTGACTGGGGCCTCCTGCATAGACAGAAAACCCAGTACAATAACACAGGACTCTGCCGTACTGTTCAGTGTGTACGATGTGGTCTGTTAATAGATTTATTTCTCTGACCTCCTCTGTCTTGGTGTGGTTGGCTGCAGTGCGTCGATTCCTGACGCCTGTCTTCTGGGGACCAGACATGCTGCACTCGTAGCAGCCCTGGGGGGACAGACTGTTGTCCTCCATCGCTCCTGTTCTGCCTGCAGAACCCAGCGGGACCTTCCCAAAGCCCAGCCCTGACACACAGTGCCTACATACACACACACACACACACACACACACACACACACACACACACACACTGCAATTAATATTTTGTAATTCGTTTGTGAAACAAAGTTTTCTGAATTCTATATTCTGATTGAAACCCACAAGTAAATAAAGAAGTCTAATCCTGGCCCTGCGGGTCCACATGCCCTCTCAGATTCTCACCCTTGGCCCAGCCGTGAGTATCCGGGCGGGCACCCACACACGTATCCTCCCTGCGTGTTGGAGCAGCCATAGCTGCAGGGGTTCCCATGCGCTGCGCACTCATCCACGTCCTTGCAGCTGTTGGAGAGCCCCTGGAAGGTGTAGCCAGAGGGACAGGCGCACTTGAAGCTGCCTAGCGTGTTGTAGCAAGACGCTGAGCCGCAGGCGCCAGGGGTGGAGCATTCGTTCTCATCTGCAGCACAACCAGACCGCAGATTAGACCTTGATGCAGAACTGCTGTGTGTGTGTGTGTGTGTGTGTGTGTGTGTGTGTGGTGTGTGTGTGTGTGTGATGGTGGTGAGGGGGTTGTGTGTGTGTAACTGGCTAAAAGAAAAATAATGGGCTTGCTACTTAATGTTACAGATAATAACGGAACATTTCCATTTTTGTTCCTTAGGGGGTGCTGTTGTACTCTACTTCTAATTGTTTTCATTATGTAGAGAAACACATTTTATACACAAAAAGTTACAGCATACAGCATAAAAACAAGTGGTGAGATTAAATGTTTGTGGCTATGTACAGAGGGGCATGGAGCAGACTCTTATTTGTTTTATCTGTAATGTTCTTAATGTTCTGTTTGGTTAAATTGTGCGTGTGTTTGTTCGGTGATTCATTTTTTTCAGGGTTGAATTAGCATTTGAGAAATGCATTTCCCTCCTTGTGTGTGTATATGTCTCTTGGTTATCTCCTCCCTGTTTCCCCTAATAGTTTTCTCTGTCAGTTCCCTTTCCTGCTCATTCTGTGTGCATGCATATATATGCTTTTCTGGAAACACTAGTGTATTTCACTACAATTCTGAATGTCTTTCTAGATACAGGAGTTCAAATCCTGAGCAGGGCGTCACCAGTGTTGTCCCTCACGCAAAAATGTTTACACTACCTGCTACGCTACGCGCTACACTACGCGCTACACTACGCTACCTGCTACGCGCTACCCTACCTGCATACCTCATTAACAATGACAGTTAAATATAAGAAAGTCACACGGACGTCAGGTAAGACGAGTAGTCTGGTAACCTGCCCCTGGAAGCTCCTGTCAGCCATCATTGTGGTAAAGATGAGTAGACACATGTTTCAATACATGAGCAGAGCCCAGGAGGCATTGGCAAGAACTCCAGAGGAGCCGAACACCAGGGGATTAAACACTTGAAACTGTAAGATCAGACAGACCAACCAGCGCACCGCCTGGAAAAGGCAATGACTCAATACCAGTGATTCATATGTGTGCGTGTGTATGTATGTATGTATGTACATATGCATGTTCATAACTGCGCTGTAAGCTTAAACATGCTCTCAAAATTTTGGCTCTGGCTGGGAAATTTAAAAGATAATTAGTGCCACAGTCATAACTGCAGTATCAAACTTCACATTTAAATGTATGATTTAGTGCTGTAGCGCACAATGACTGTGCCTTAAATCATGGTTTTGTCAGCTTCAGACCCAAACGCTTTCTTCAATCTTAAAGCATATCCTTAAATCACTGGGTCCTTTGTTTAGTGAGAGTTAGTGGGCCTGTACTCACTCACCCACACACTGGTTCCACTGGTAGTGCTGGGTGTAGCCCTGGGGACAGCTACAGCGGTAACCCCCCACCACGTTCTCACAGCCATACTGGCATCTGTTGGTGCTGTGACACTCATCCACATCTACCGCAGAGCAGCACAGATGGAGGGAGAGACAGAGGAAGGCCATCAGAGGATATTTAACACACGTGAACACTTTAATACACGTGAATAATACACGTGAACACTTTAACACACGTGAATACTTTAATACACGTGAATAATACAAGTGAACACTTTAATACACGTGAACACTTTAATACAAGTGCTCTTTTAGGTAAACCTGCTGAAATGTAAGCACTCATGACAAGAACAACAAACCCAGCATGAATCAACACACACAGCACTGAGCAAAAGAACAACAAACTAAAGCTTTTAAATAGAAATGATTCTTATCCAGTTTATACATATGTAGCCTTACAAATGAAGCTACTCCTTTGATATTATGGGGTATTAGGGTATTACAATATACTGTCACACACACACACACACACACACACACACTCACTCACACAGAGCAGCCTCTGGTCCAGTGATGTGGTGGCACTGTTTCCTTTTCCTGCATCCCAGATCCTTTTGTGGTATCGTAACTGAGCCCTAAAAGCTTAATGAGACCCTGTATAGCCCCTCTGGGGATGTAAAGCCTCCTTTCTGTCCACATCCTACCAGAAACTCAACACTTTCCATGACAAAAGGCGCCAGTGCTGAAGGAAGCCATTAATATAAACCTGACTGGCTAAGGGAGAGTTAGCAGTTTGACAGTGTGTCAGTTTCTAATATGCCTCTCGAGAATGAAAGGCCTGCACCTGCTAAACAGCTCATCCTTTATCATTTCAGACAGTACTGTACAATAGTTATGCCTTCATGTCTATTTCTATATGTTTAATAGAGCAGGTACGTGATTCAACACAGCCCAGGAAACAGCTGTGTTCAGAAAGACCGTTAGTCCTAAAGGTGCATTATGTACGGCATATGAACATATGAACATAGCTGTACATCACTGAAAGTGATTCAGAGCAGGGGATGACACTACATTGCAGTGAAATCTGCAGAGGTTCAGTGCAGAGAACCACAGATTAAAATGCCTTCCACTGGATTTATTGTTTAAATTAGATTCAGTTATCTTAGCTTAGCTTAGCTTCCTGTAATATCATTAAGTATATAGCAATTACAGCACCTGATTTTGGTACTGCACATGTTCTAAATTGTAGTGGCCCTATTAACAAATGTAAACATACATAGGTGCTGTTGGAATATAACATCCTTACAGTGTTTTTATAAATATAACTTCTGTTATATTTATATAACCTGACAATCGCTCAGGTCTCAGGTGTCAGTGGTTGGCAGTGTTCGGTTCTCTTATGGCCCCAGGGTAGAAGCTGATCTCACATCTGAGTGTCTGTGATATGATGATGGTGTGTGTCGAACTGCAGCAGGGTTGGAATGGGTCGGTCACTGTGTGAGCTGCTCTGCTGAAGTAGTGAGAGCTGAATAAGTCCTACACGTAGGGACATGCGTGAGCAGCTGTGAGAGGCTCAGGCCGGAGTGTAGCGTCCAGGAACAAAAACGTCAAAGGTGAGTAAAACAAAGGAATTGGATCTCAAACAGCTGTACTTTCACCCTCGAACAACATGGAGAGGCTGAGCTGCCTAAGCATAGAGCAAAGCCTGAACATTAGGCTTATGAATATTCATGAGTATTGATGAGAAGTCTGCCGGCTCAGCGTGACTGGACAGACCCTGTGCAACCCTGCCAAGCACCCCTCTGAACTGCACTGACCCCTGCAGGCAGGGGCAACAGCTCACATCCATGGACATGTGATCAAGAGGCTACTGTGACTTTAATAAGAGAAAGATAAGAACTGGGAAAATATTGTACACAGGTGGCTTTACCTTCACAATGCAGGCCAGTAGAGTCCAGGCTGAAGCCTTGCTGACACTCACAGCTGAAGCTGCCTGGAGAGTTGAGACACATGCCCTTCACACCGCACAGCGTGGGCTCGGCAGCACACTCGTTCTTGTCTGAGAGGGGACACACACACACACACACACCAGTACAGTGCAGGATGGAGCACACTGATCTGGACATCATTCTACTTTCTGCACTGTTAATTGGCTTCAAGTGCTAACATAAGTTTCAATTGGTTGCTGAAATATTCAGATGACAGTGTGTGTGTGTGTGTGTGTGTGATCACTTACCTATACAGGCAGTGTGGTGTTGTGTGAAGCCTGCAGGGCACTTGCATGTAAAGCCCCCGATGGTGTTGACACACATAAACTGGCAGTTGTGCCTCTTTGACTGACATTCATCCAAATCTTTGAAGAAAGAAAACTAAATTAAAATCTTCCACTAAACTGTCTTACTGTTCTCGCACAGATACACACAGAGCTGTGAAAACTCATCGCCTATTTCCAGATTTTCTATTTTTGCAGACCAGATCTCTAAACAAAGCCAGAGGAAGAAAGGATGAGAGTAAGACTTTTCATTGCCTTTCAAAAAGTTTCAAAAAGTTCCTGCCTGTCTTTGTTCAGTACCATTCCTTACAGCAGTAGTAACCACCATTAAACACTCAGCACATTTATTGATGGTTCACATCACACTGCTGCAGGGGGATTTTGGCCTACATGTCTGTGAGGAAATGTCTGAACTCCATGACACTGTGCGCCACACACTCTAAAAAGTATGTGAAGTTTTTTCAAGCATGAACCCCTTGCTTTCAGTTCATAGGCAGCATTTCACTGGGCGTAGCTGCACGGGTCGACTCTTCCTAAGGTCTGTTTAGACCAATGTTTGTTTGCTCGGATGCTCTGGATCTCAGTCTTAGAACATGAACCAGCTGGGCTTCAGCTCAGGTTAAAGACAGATGGTCTTACTCTTGCCTCGAATTGTAAAGTTAGTGCCATATTTATACTGGGAACAGCTGGGACAGTGTACTGTCCACTGTAACTCAACAGAGTGCTGTCCACTGTAACTCAACAGAGTGCTGTCCACTGTAACTCAACAG
>JAOYMR010000014.1:6288236-6308186 GCA_025802075.1 Tenebrosternarchus preto | reverse complement strand
ACTGTCCAGTTTAACTCATCAGTGTACTGTCCACTGTAACTCAACAGAGTACTGTCCACTGTAACTCAACAGTGTACTGTCCACTGTAACTCAACAGTGTACTGTCCACTGTAACTCAGAGCTTAAAAGCAAATGAAATCACATAAAACAAGTGTTCATTAACACAGAATAAAGACAATATGTTTTAAATAAAGGTAAACATTGTGCACCTATTGTACTATACAAATATCTCTCTCTCACACACACACAGGGCCCTTTGATATAACAGAACAGGACAAACTCAGTACGCAGGTTGCTGGGATGGAAAACTGGTCTGTTATCACTTGATAATAACAGCTAATCACAGCGCTGCCAGACTGGAACACAATCACCCTCACAGTCTGCCTTGACTCAGATCTGGGAGAACTTTAGTGGTCAGGACACAATCATGATGACATGCTGCTTCAAAGGAGACCGCCTGAAAAAAAGCTTGGAAATAATCTGGACAACCAATCAGAGGCTAGTAAAGTGTCACAAAACCATTTGTTTTACATTACCATACAATTCTTATGGATTTGTTAAGACACGTCACCTTTGCACGTCCTGCCGTCCTCTTGCAGGACATAGCCCCGTGGACAGGAGCACACGTAGCTGCCCTCTGTGTTCTTACAGATGAAGTTGCATGGTTTTGGAGATATACCACACTCGTCCAGGTCTGAAGAAATGCCAGACAAATACTCAGTGAACAATAACAGGTAAAACAGCATTTGTCATGACATGGGCTGGTTTTTGAGCTTCAAACACAAAATGACAGGAAGTCCATCAGTGCTTGGGTGTGTGAGTGAGCGGAAGGGTCTTACCCACACAAGCAGTGCCAGTAATGGAGGCTGTGTGCCCTGCTTTACAGTGGCACCTGTAGGAGCCCATAGTGTTGATGCACCTTCCATTCTTACACACGTCTGGTATCACCCTACACTCATCTATATCTGTGGATGGAGAGGTGCACCATTCACATCTGAGAGGCTTAGTGGTGACGTTTAGTATCTACAATGAGCAAAACTGCAATACGATACTTGCCGTAAGGGAGAACTCAAGATAAAGTTATAGCAGTTGTGCTTGGGAACTAATGAAAATGTTCAGATCTTAAAGATATGCACTGTTTTCCTGCTCTATTTGTAAAGTAGCATTTATAAAGCAGCCTGCGTTTGGAGCGCCGATGGAGAGTTGAGCAGAGCGCATACCTGTTCCGTCTGTGGCATAGCCGGGCCCGTGCGGGCACAGCTTCTTGTACGTGGCCGTGCCAGGCAGCGGGCACAGCTCGCACTGGTTGCCCCAGCCGTGGCCACCATAGCAACAGCACTGGGACTTGGTGACGGATGTGCGTCTGCTGGAGGACATCTGGCACATGGTGTGCAGCACTTCCATAAAGCAGAACCCCTGTCTGTAGTCTAGGTAGAGCCATGGAGGGAAACGACAGGGTTGCACATGTTGGATCAGTCATGGAGATGATCTCATCATCTGTGCTTATGCAAAAAACAAAAACAAAAACAAAAACAAAAAAGCCCCCCAACCATGCTCACCAAGGCACTTAGAGTGGGTGGAGTCAGGCTGGAAGCCATCTCCACACTCACACTTGTAGCTGCCTACGGTGTTCACACAGCGGCCGTTCCCACAGATACCAGGTTTAGTGCGACACTCGTCCTCATCTAAGAGTGAGACAGCAGAAAAAAAAGCAGATGAGAGACTGGTCTCTATACTTCCATGCTTCAGTAAATAAGCATTTAGCAGTAGCATGTAGCATGTGATCTGTCAGTAGCGAGGAACTTCCTGACCTTGACACGCTTCTCCGTCCGGCCTGCTCTCTGTGCCAGCTGGGCATATGCACATGAAGGTGCCAACCAGGTTCTTGCAGTTCATGCCCCGGGCGTCACAGTCGTGCAGACCCTCCACGCACTCGTCCAGGTCTGCAGCGTGGAGGAGTGGCACCAGAGTGGTGCAAAGAGGGAGAAAATACTGTCAACTAATGTCAAACTGGACTACCAGCCACAGCAGTAACAGTGAACCGAACCCAGTTCTGGCCTTTGTTAACGTGTAGAGCCCGTGATATGGAGCTCACGTGTGTGTATCATTCCAGGAGTAAGCCGCCCGCTCACCTTGGCACATGCGGCCGTCCTCTCTGAGTGTGTAGCCAGACGGGCAGGAACACTCGTAACCTCCGAACGTGTTGATGCAGCGGAATGCACACAGCAAAGGGTTCTGCCCACATTCATTTATATCTATACCAGGAACAACAACAACAAAAACATATGGACCTCTCACTTCCACCAAGCTTAGGAAAGACTTTTCCAGAAGATTCTAGAAGATTCTAGAAGACATTCCTTTGTGCTTTAGACTTCAGGCTAAAGAGAATATATTAGAACATGGAATGCAAAAGAATATGAAACATAATATTTCAAGTGTATATAACAATGAAGGACAAAAGATGTGGTGATAATAAACTGCAATAACTTTGACAGTTCAGCAAAGTTTGTAACAAATTCAACACGTTCCCATGGCAGCAGTCCACCCGAAGGACAAAGACGTGAGAAGAAATGTTCAGTAATATTTTTAACATACAAACATCACACGAAGGCCAACAGAGACAGAGTTACGAGTTTTGTAGTTTACCTTCACAGGTCATCATGGGCCCTGGCTCAAACCCTTCATCACAGCTGCACTCGAATCCTCCAATCACGTTAGTGCAGGTGCCATTGCCACAGGGATTCCCCACTTCACACTCATCAGCATCTGCACAGAGTGAACCGGTCAGACAGCTGTGGTGGTCCAATCCACAACCAAAGGACTTATTAATAAACCGATTTATTCTGGATTTAAACTGGATTTAGATTTATTCTGGATTTAGAGTAGAGTCACTCTCTGCAGCTCAATGTCTGACCTGTACCATGCATTCCTGGCCTTGTGTTTCAATGAGCTTAAAAAACAAACTAAAAATGTATAGTTGGCTTAAATAAAAACTATCGTAATTATACTACAATAACTATATAGCTAATGAATTCTCAGACAAAGGTGGGAGAAAGGTTGGAGAAAGCGCCCTCACCTTCACAGTGCATACCAGTGTGGTGGAGTGAGAACCCTGTGGAACACTCGCAGCGGAAGGAGCCGTCCGTGTTGATGCAGTACCCGTTGTAGCAGATGCCTGGGTTCTCCACACATTCGTCCACGTCTGACAGGACACCGTGAGCACGGGACAGAAAGGCAGCAAGTGCTCTGAGTTTCACCTGACACAAACTCTCTGCTTGGGCTCTGGGGCAGCTATGATACAACACTCAGTGGAGTTACTCAACAAGGAAAAGAATAGGGAAAGGCATAAGAGAAGCTGCACTTTAAGAGATGTGTGGCCTCCACATCATTCAGTCAGCAGCTTTACACATGGTGCCCAGAAAAGCCCCTGTCTGGGCATTTGTGAGAAACCAGCAGTTGTTCATCAGTGGTTAAATGTAAGAAAACTCCTGCCCCACCTCAAGCAAAGCATTTGAAAAGCACCTTGAAACCACTGGGCTCAGAGCACCAGCGCCATCTGCTGGACAAGCTCTGCCGGGCCGCTTTGAAAGGACCCGTTCCTTACCTACGCTCGTGTCTCCGATCCCAGGAACGAACCCGTAACCGCGGGGACACAGCTGCCAGAATCCAGCTATTACCAGTGAGAGAAACGGTATGTAAGTGGCGAGTTGGAATGAAACTGCTATAGGACCAGCTGTACAGGAGAAGGGGAGAATAGGCACCGTCTTGCTCTTTGGGGCAGAGTTCGCAGGGGTCACCCCATCCCTCCTTGGGCATGCTGCTACAACAGCACTTGACCTTGGTGGTGTTCAGTGCCTGGGGGACGGAGCACTTGCCATTTTCAAAGCGGGTGAAGCAGAAACTCTCTCTAGTCTCTGATTGGGAGAAAAACAGTACAGTGAGAAAAATGAATAGTAACTGATGCAGTCAGCATCAGATGGCTCCTTAAATCTGGTTCAGTTCCTCAGTGTTGACAGAATTTAGTAGAACTAGAGGCTAACATGAACATCCAGGCTTGGATGTAGAGAGAAGACGATAAAATCTTCTGTTATCATCTTCCAAAAAATTATTTAAAAATATGCATGTCTTGAGTATGAAACACTGTACAGTAAACATTAATAGCTGTTTACCTTCCCTGTGTGCATATGCTTCCAACAACCAAAGGGCTGATGCAAGTTTCACATCAAAAGAACAAAACAGTACCCGACTGTATTTGCGTGTTACATCAGATGTTCCCATGAGATTTTTCTCACAACAGAGCCAAACTGGTTTAGTTAATCAGACAAAAGCTGATTTAATGATGAACAACAACTCCCAACTTGTCATAAATTTTCAGTGGCATTTACACGTAAGTACTGACATATAGATTGGCACTAAGCTTGGCTGTGTTTGTATTACAGTATCTTTATATGGTAAATGGCAAAAAATATATATATATGTGTGTTTGAAATGTTTGAGCGTAGATCTTACTAAGAGTTTATCATTCACATAAAACATGGTCTTGTTGATATCATTTGTTTAAATAAGAGTAACAAGTTGTGTGTATTACCATAACAACGACGTCCACTTTCTGACAGCACAAAGCCTGGTTTGCACACACACTCGAAGCTGCCCGGGTTGTTGAAGCAGGAGCCAAACACACAGATGTCAGGGACGTCCTCACACTCGTTCACATCTGGCAGGGGGAGAAAGTAGAGCAGCTAAGCATCACAAACCCAAGGAAGACCTATTTAGACTGTGCTGTCACCGAGAAAAGCTGTCCTCCGCTCCTAGTGTAAACCGAGAGAAGGAGAAAACACCAGTATTTACATGACCTAGGCACAGAAGTAGCAGAAGAGACTGGAGTTGTGAAGAGCACTGGGAAATGTTGAGATGCTGGATACAGAGGCACACACACACACACACACACACACACACACACACACACACATTTGAATAGATGATTTAAAGAATAGAGTGCTTGTAGGTCACTTGTTTACATGGTTTCAGAAGTTACAGAATTGAGGCAGATAAATAATTCAGTCTTGCAACCCAGATTGGTGTCCATCAACAATACTGGGCATCTTACCCTGTCACATTCATCACCGTTTTACAGAGGCTGATCCTTTCATACATTCTTAATGTATGAACACAACAAAAGTCAGCTTCACTTCCATCCATAATGAATAGAAGAACCACAAATGCTGAACTGTCAACACTGGGGCAACCTGCTGGAAAATAGAAGCAAACACTGGAAACACTGCAGTTCTGATAAGAGGACTCTGTGTGTGAGTGACCCAGAGTGGGAACCACGCGGATCAGACAGAGCACATACCGAGGCAGCGATCGTTCTCCTGAACGTAACCGTGCGGACAGTCACAGCGAAAGGAGCCGTCCAAGTTAAAGCACTTCCCAGGCGCGCAGATCCCAGGCAGGGCTGCACATTCATTCACGTCTGGAGACATCCAGGATGGGACAGACAGATAGAGAGATTGTAATTTTGAGATGTGCCAGTGCTAACAGAAAGTGTCGTGAATTGTAAAAACATGGAAAAGGCTGGCGAAGTGCCCACCAGTGCAGGTCTTGGCATCCAGGGAGAGCTCATAGCCTTCCATACACAGGCACTGGAAGGAACCTTCAGTGTTGATACACTTGCCGTACCGACACGGCTTGCCGTGCGGAGCTGAACATTCATCAACGTCTGACAACAGGTGGCACCACAGAATGAGGGCATGTTAACATTTTGTCAACATTGATGAAGTTAACTTTGAATCACAATGATATTTGTTGGACAAAATGCTACAACCTTCATATTAGAGAAGCTTTTGTCTGTCTTTTTTGTCTTTTGAGTAGGCATTTGTTTACAAAACACCTTCCAAAGAGGTTTCACATTTTTAAGAGATGCTCACTGAGCATTAACGGAATAGTATGTAATAATTACTTTTCCTTCTTCAGTCACACATTTCCTGGAAAATATTTCCTGAATTTTAGGATTAACCAATTTTGCAATTGATTACTTTTTTTTTCTGAACATTTAATTCTGAATTGTTTCATTCTGATTCATTTCATACCCACTCATCAATAACTGCCTAATGCCTCACACCTGGAGCAGAATTCACACAGACAGATGTAGGCAACACTTCCAGGATTGTTCTTACCTGAGCACTGGTTATTAAGGTCGAGCTCAAAGCCTGGGTGGCAGAAGCAGTTATAGGCCCCTACAGTGTTCTTACATGTTCCGTTCTTACATGGTTGATGTACACACTCATCAATATCTGCAGAAGGAACACAAAGCGCTTACTTTCAAAGGTCTCCATCAGCATTGCATTTAGCCAACAGACCAACAGTCAGAATGGCTGGAATATTTGCAAGACAAACAAATATAAGAAGGTAAGTTCGTATAAGAACACTTTTTTTGAGACTAGAAATTTGGATGAAGAAATTAATGCATAAGAAGCTATTTTTGCTAAGGGACCAGTAAATTCCCCATTGCCCTGCCAAGCCCTGGATACCCACCACCAGGGTGGGGCCGGTTATTGAAACAGGTCATAGACATGAAGCGAGAGAGTGTGTGTTACCCGTGCACATCTTGCGGTCGGAGGTCGCCTCGAAGCCATCATGGCACACACACATATAACCTCCATGGATGTCCCTACAGTCACCATGTCTGCAGAGATTGGGGATCTCCAAACACTCGTTGCGGTCTGCCCATCAGCACGTGTGTGTGTCGGGAGAGAAAGACAAACGTTTCCAAAGAACACAGCAGCAGGAGACGTTGGAAAAACAAGGTTGTGGCGAGACAGCACCGGGCTCTGGGGGAGAACTTAACTGCAAAGCCTCCTCAGCACAAACATGAACATGCTTTTAGTCAAGTACCTTTCACACCACTTAGCTTGACGGTGACACCATTAGACACCATCTGCTAAAAGCAAGTTGACCTCAACTGAAGAAGCTCCATCCTAATCGCAAAGTCCGTCCTACAGCTGACTAGCTGCTATGTGAACAAGCTCTAAGGTAATGAGTGCTGGTGCCTTCGCCGCTGGGCGAGGTGGTGGTCTCACCTAGGCAGGTTCCGAAGCGCGAGAGCTGGAAACCCTCGGTACATTCGCACCGGTAGCTGCCCGGGCTGTTGATGCAGTCTGCATTCCTCTGGCACACGAATTCAGAATCACCGCATTCATCAATGTCTGCAGTGCAAACACACACATGCAGTAGCACATCCATGTAAAACACTGCAAACATCCATACACATGCTGGGCCAAAACACCCATGGACAAATTCAACCATCCAGAAACGATCAGCTGTAAAACTGTAAATAGTTCCTTGTGAATTCAACGCAAGGTAGAGCTAACAACATCACAACTCACAATTAGTGGAGAATGGATTCCACTCTTCCCGTTAGTAGCCATGTGATGTTTACACATGTTTATACAGTATGTGTGTGTTATGGTCGTGTCTAATGGGTTTAGTTCCATTTCCCTCCCCAGACACCCCCCTCAACTTAAGAGTGGTAATTTGTTTACTTTGCACTGGGGCTCCTGGGAGAGGCCCAACCATCGTCAGCTCACTGTGTGCAAACAGCAGCTCTTCCAAGCCAAACCAAAGATCCCCGCAAACAGCTTGGATACACTTGAAAGGGGACACACTGATTGCATTTCCCACCATCCTGAGCCAGGACCAACCACAAGTGGGTTGTGGCTTGGTGAGCACAAGCTGAATGTAAATAAATGGCCCAGACCACAGCATTGCCAGCCAGTTAGGCAGAACACAAACATACCGTGTGCATGTAGGGTGGGGAGTGGGGAGGGTCTGTGATGCTCAGGGTTCCCGTCCTTGCAAAGCCACTAATTCAACACCTTAAGTTAAGGCCTACGATCTACCGAGGCTTTGTGATCTGTGTTTACATATCAGCGGACAGCATGGCTGAATGCCACTGAGCACAGTCAGATGTGATGATCACCCAAAATGATCAGCATTGGACTTTCATGTTTGTGATGTTACTAAGTGCTCTCACACAAACATCTGGTCTCGCTCATGTACAAAATAAAAGACCATTTCATTTTATTGCAAGGCATTACACTTTTTTATACACTGGTATTTTTTATTTGTTTTGCATGAGATTGAGGTTGCTGCCATAAAAATACCATTATAGGGAGGGAAAAAAACTTGATTCATAAGATTGAATGGTTCTTTTAAATGTTAAGCTAAGGCTACACACCTTCACATATGAGTAAAGCATCATTGTAGATGAATCCTCTTGGACATTCACAGCGAAAGCTTCCCAGCTGGTTGATACACACACCGCTGGCACAGACTCCTGGGATCTCTCGACATTCGTCAATATCTAAACATTAGACAATCAGTTAAACTACCAAAATCAGTTAAACTTCCATGTATGAAATGAAATATCACATTGATGTGACACTCCACAAAAGGTTTAAGCCTTGACTTGTCTTACCAACTGGTTTTCCAGTTTCTATGTCAATCTCAAATCCTGGTAAAATATTTCCACAAAGAGTTCGAAATCCCTCTGAGGATAAAACAATGGGGATTTCAGCTGTCAGTGTGTGTGTGTGTGTGTGTGTGTGTTTGTATGTTTGTATGTCATGCAGACTGGGTGCTGTTTGACTCACCAGTGCCTGGTCTAGGACACGCCTTACAGGGGTTATTCCAGGCTTTGCCCATGTTGTAGGCACAGCAGCACATTCGGTGTGTGACAGTAAAGCTTAGCTCCTTCTCACAACTCGTTCTGTTGTAGTGGCGAAAACACAGGCTTTTCCTCATGTCTAAAAAAAACATACAACATATATTCGTGTGCCATTGTGTACACCAGGTAGTAAATGAATCTCTGCATGGCTAAGGGAAATACAAGCACAAAACATCATACAATATCATACAACATGAAGCAGCAATCGTGTGTGATGAATTCCAAATGCCAGTGTAACAGGTGAAAATGTGGACCTTTAAAGTTGGTCTGTTCAGGAAGACAGTGGTTAATAAAGTGGTTAATAAACTGGGCTTGCTGAGCTGTACAGTTGGTTCGGGAAAAGCAAAGCACTGAATAAACTACATTACCCATGCATTTATTGCCTCCGTTGACTTGCATGTAGTCCACAGGACAAACGCAAGTGTAGTTTCCCAGAGTGTTGTAGCATGTGCCTGGGTCACAAATGCCAGGATTCACCACACACTCATCAATATCTGAAAAAGCAATAATATTGGAGTGAATATTGATTTAGGTTTTAACCTATTAGTAATACTCACGTGATCTTCTGTATATACATCACCATACAAATGGATACTGAGAGTTAACACTGGGTCTGGGCAGAGCTGGAGTTCTGCTGGTGTTTGCGCAATTGTGTGAAACTACAATACATGTGAGCAATGAGATACAGAAGATCTACTTGGGACGTGTCCCTAAATCTGAACTTGGGAATTGCAAACATATTTGCTTGCTTTCAACAACCAAGCAAGTGTACAAAATTCATGTCTCAAATTCCAGCACTGAGTCAGTTCAATTGCTGATTGAATGTGCCGCTAAACCAGAACAATCTGACTACACTGTACTTCACCACATCCTTTTCCCTTTTTTTGCACATGAAACACATCAAACAACTCTACGGGACATAATCTTCACTGAGCGTGTCTCTCTTTACACAGGGCAGCTCCCTCGCTCACCCTCACAGATGCGGCTGTCGGCGTTGAGGTGGTACCCAGCCGGGCACTCGCACTGGAAGCTGCCAAATGTGTTGACACAGTTCCCACCTTGGCATAAGCCAGGCAGTTCCTGGCATTCGTCGATGTCTGGGAGCAGAAGGAGATGGTTGAGAATAATGGCATCCTCGCCAAACAAGAGTTCAAAAGGCTAACCTCAAGCTTTAAGAGCTTTCAAATGTAAACTCTAGAATATTACCTCATGCTACTAAAATTTTATGCTACTAAAAAGTTCTGCGCATAAGATTTTGCTGTGGTTTATGCTATTCACCATTCACTTTATCAGCATAAGACAATGCAAATTCCAAATGTGGTAGTTTATGTTATGTTATGTTTATGTTACCACATACTGTAACACAACAAAATTAACTAACAAAATTCTACAAAGTCTTTCAGTGAAATCAGACAGAGCACATTTATACAGGTAATAATGGAATCTAACTTGGAATAAAACAATTTTTTGTTGTGGTCGTTAGAAATGTTACCCTCCAGGATGATGGTAACTGGGTTGGGTCTGAAGCCTTCTCCTCCAGGACAAAGTGTGTTGTAATCCGCTACAAACACAAGGCACAGTTTTCAGGAACAGTGTTTCTGATCATTTATCAACTAGGTTATAAAACAGGCTCAAATGTATGCCTGATATAAGACTGACATCTTAACCAAACTTAACTTTAAACTTTTAAAATGTGTAACAGGAGGGTAACGATCCCTGAGGACTCACAGGTGTTGACATGGGGGCAGGGTTCACAGGGGGTTCCCCAGGCTCGGCCCTGGGAACAGCAGCAGGAGGAGCGACTGACTTCAACGCCCACCTCCACACTACAAGCCAGCCCTCCCTGCCCACGGAGCTCCACCTCCAAGAAGCAGTTCCCCACCCGTGGGTCTGAGATAGAGGAGATAAAGCACAGTTATAGTGAACCAGAACAACCATGTCCAGCATTACCAACTACAACAATAATAGCAGTAGATCTTACACACCGATACAACCAACACCAGTTGGGTTGAGTTCAAAGTCTGTGGGACAGTCACATTCATAAGAGCCTGGTGTGTTCACACAGTGTCCGTTCACACAGTTTATGGGGTCCAAGCACTCGTTCACATCTACACAGAAACACAGTCAAATCACAATGAAAGAAATCAGAGAAAGAGAGTATATTTTAAAGATCAATTCCTGATACAACAGAGACTCTTTAAGTATTCAGAGCACCTGTGCAGTTTCCTCCTGATCTGTCCAGCTCGTAACCTTCTTCACAGATACAGCGGAACAGTCCAGGGAGGTTGTTACATGTGCCAAACACGCAGATGTTCTGAAAGGAGCACTCATCGATATCTGTAACACATGACATACAATCACATAATGCGCTGTCACTATCACAAGGCCATCTTTCAACAGCTCTACAGGAGAACAGAGTAATACTGAGATTCATGTGGAAATACTATAAAAAAGTTCTTTAGGAATTACGGGAGAGTCGGCCATTTTTCTACACTGTACACTTCCTCATAGATATCACTAAGAAATAAACAAAACATGTTTTTGTTGTAATGAAATAACAGTTTCAAATGGCACATGGCTCCTCTATTTCTTTCTTTTACTGAGGATGTGTTAAGTAATAACAGAAATCAGTTCGGTGCTTTTGCAAAAATTAAATTAACGAATTAAAGGTCAGAATGAACTTATAGATGCGGTATGAGTGTGTGTTCACGTGTTTGCGCGTGTGTTGTAGAGGATCACCTTGACATGATCTGCTGTCAGAGGCTATGGTGAAGCCCATCTCACACTCGCAGCGGTAACCTCCAGGGAGGTTCAGACACTGGCCGTTCTCACACGGGTCTGTGTTCTCCGCACACTCGTCCACATCTGCATCACATTTCCCAAAAGATTCGCTTTAAGCCATGAGTTACAGCCACTTCTCCATATCTGATATGGGGATTTGCGCAAATGTCTTTGTTATATTAAAATAATACTTTAACCTTCAGGCTTGTCATGGGGTTATTAACAGTAAGGTAAATTATTCAGTCACTATTTTGAACCTAATATTCAAAGTATGTAGTTACATAAGAAATAAAAGTAACCATATGTGGTTCCATGGAATATAAGGGGTTAATTATTTTATCTGAATTATCACTGTACAGCAAACATTGTTTTCGATCACAGAATCACCACAGTTGTGGCTTTGACACAACTAATATCAGTTTTGTCACAGTCCAGTCTGGTTTTCGTTATACTGGAACATCTCGCCTGAAAAGGCTCAAATGCAGAATCAAAGTTACCTGCTTAAAAGGTAATCAGTGACAACAAAAAAAAATGTAAAGACCTGAGCAGGAGAAGCCATCACCACTGAAGCCGTCTGAGCAGGTGCAGTGGTAGGAGCCTGGTGTGTTCACACACACCGCACTGGTACTACACTGGTGCACCCCGCTGGCACACTCATCCAGGTCTATGAGAGTCAAACACGGCAGGTTAGATGCCCATCAGGCTAGATGCCCGTCGGGTGAAAAGCCATTAATTTACTTGAGGGCATAACACTGAAAAACCCTAACTCTCTCTACCTCTACTCTCTGTTGTACATATATGTCACAGGATCCCAGTCTGTTTCCAATATCAAGTTCAATATATGAGCAACGGTCATTCAATTCAAGGTGGAGGCTCAAGGTGGAGTTAAAGGAGATAGTTCTTACCCACACATTTCACTCCATCACCTGCCCATCCCTCTGTGCAGGAGCAGCGGAAGCTTCCGGGGGTGTTGGCACAGGTGGCGTACATGGCACAGTTGTGGGCATCAACCTTGCACTCATCAATGTCTGCCAACGATACACAGGAGTGGTTTTATTGTGCCACTAAAGCTAAAGCACATGCTAGCGTGAGGAATGGTTTGTTATCTCCAGGTTTAAGGCAGGTTTTAATATCTGTAGCGTACAGCTGATGTATTCATGGAGATTCACCGTTAAACATTCCCAAATAATTGGAATAATAGCAAAGATAATAGCAAAGAATCCTTAAAGCCAATTTATATGGGTGCTTTAGCCTTATGTGATACCACATCATGCACGTATCGCTCAATTCACACGTGGGCATCTCACCCGTGCAGCCGGCAGCGCCCTTCCTCACTGAGTAGCCCACCTCACAGTGGCATATGTAGGAACCCCTGGTGTTCTCACACTCCCCGGACAGGCAGACGTTGGCATCCACCTCACACTCATTCACATCTGCAGGAACGGCACAAGCATACCGTGATCGTCCACCGAGCCCCGCCTCGAGACACTCGGCAACGCAAACTGACTGAGTGTGGCGGCCAGATGCTCGAGAAAGTGGTTCTCTATTCATCTCCACCGGAGGACCGACCAGCAGGGTACAGGCAGGGCTGATTCCAGCCTGTGCAATATTACTGTGATCTATTATTTTACTTGGTAGTCATGAATAATTAATTGTTTGAGTCATGAAAGGACTGTAATAGGGGCAAATATCAGCAGTATGAATATGCATGATCTTTTTAATTGCATTGTTTCTGCATATTAATTATTTTATTTGTATGCATGTGAACATTTATTCATTAAGTCATTCCATTTATTTTTGTTACTATTCACAGATATTTCACACATCTAGAAATTTACCTATACATGACTTTGTGTCTACGGAGGCAATGAATCCATCATAACAGAGGCAGTGGAACTCTCCAGGGGCATTAGCACACTGACCACCATCACATATATCAGGCTTTTCCTCACATTCATCCACATCTGGACAGAGAGAGAGAGAGAGAGAGAGAGAGAGAGAGAGAGAGAGAGAGAGAGAGAGAGCGCAGAGGCAAAGAAACAGTGAGAAAGCACGAGAGTGTAAGAGTGAGACACAGCTGCATAGCAGCTCTTTAACTTTCTACTATCAACACTCACCATCATTTCTTAGCTTTTGTTTGAAGTGTACGCACGTGTTAGCTGAGAACATTCCAGAACGCACCTTCTTCAGCTCTTCACATTCCCTTGCCGTGACTCATCGGCTTTGAAACCCTACAGTTATGACTCCCTTAACTCACACGGACATCGGCTCCAGTGGTACCACTGCCATGTGTGTACAGCAGGGGCCCCGCGGCAGCTGGGCCCCCCACCCATCCACGCACATCCACCCTAAGTCCTTCCCACTAACAGCTTCAGAACAATTCACCGAGCGGAGGTGAGCGGGGCTGGACCACCCCCCATCCCCCCCAGGAAGCTCCTTGAAGAGTGTTCATCAACACGGAGGCCCCTGGTCTGACATCAGCGTTCAAAGGGACGGAGGTGCTGTCTCTCTTTTACCTGTGCACGTCCTCTCGTCTGGCATCAGCGCGTAGCCGTGGCCGCAGCCACAGGTGTAGCTGCCCTCAGAGTTGGTGCAGTGCAGGTCACACCCCCCGTTCTCGATGGCACACTCATCTATGTCTGAAACAACAAGGTGGTAAATGAGTCACACACAGTCTCTTTCTAAACTGATGTTTCAAACGAACCGGTGAGTGGAGGAGTTGGGAAATGAATCAAAAATAGCACATAGTGTGCATGTATAAAGGAAGGACATAAGGCAAGGAAACAAATCAGTATGTAGATGAAAAAATGGATAAGGGATAGGAAATATTGTGTCTGGATTTACTGATCAATAGTGTAGAAATACCACAGCAAAAATAAAACCATGTGGACATAATTGTAAACTTTACATCCATGTGAAGTCAGCACTTTCCTACACAGAACAGCATGTCAGTAGTTGATCAGCTGAGATCAGTAGTTGATCAGCTGAGGTTTGAGTGCGCAGAGCTTTACCTGTACAGCCCTTCCTGTCAGGAGTCAACTGGTACCCAGAGAAACAGGAACAGCTGTAAGAGCCTGCCACGTTAACACACACACCGTACTGACAGAGGGATGCACTCAGCTCACACTCATTCACGTCTGGACGACACACACACACACACACACACACACAGAAATTACACATCAACATTCCATTCCAGCAATAATCAGATCCATAGGAACGGCAGCCATGTTAACTCTCGAGGTTAGAAAGGCATCAACCAGACTCCTTCAGTTGCACTGATCCAAGAAACACCTTGTCAGATCATGTTTTCTGAAGCTGCCACTGAGCACTGCTGTCTCTCTCCAGGAGAGCCAGACTGAAGCTTGAAGAGACACATAGTCTGTTCACGCTTAAAATGGTTCTGCTTTAGGTAAAGATCAAGATAAGAAAACTGCACAACTGTTAAAATATTCACTAATACATTTTGAGCAGAATATATGTGTGTGTGTGTGTGTGTGTGTGTGTGTGTGTGTGTGTGTGTGTGTGTGTGTGTGTTGTCACCTTCACAGGCATCACTGTCAGGAGCCAGCTGGAAACCAGGTGGGCACACACACTGATAACTTCCTTCTGTGTTTTCACAAGAGCCTCCTCGACAAAGTGCAGGATTCCGTTCACACTCATCAATATCTGCAAAGCGCACACACACACACACACACACACACACACACACACACACACACACACACAGCAGTACTTCAGCCACGTCAACAGTGGAACACAGCAGCACAACGTCAGCAGCAGTTCTACATCCTACTGACCACTAGTGAGAAACCCCTTAATATCAATCATGTAGAAACATAGGCAGATGGTTGGAAATGCTAAGGGACTCTATGCAACTCACCCATGCAGTGTTTCATCATCATGAATCCACTCTCATAACCTGGTAAGCAGTCACACTCAAAACTTCCTGGGGTGTTCACACATGTGCCGTGCCCACACAGGTCAGGGGAGATCTTGCATTCGTCAATATCTGTTCTCACAGACACACACACACACACACACACACACACACAACACACAATGATTACTGCATAAATACCATCATACACTGATGCACCTTTGATGCAAGGCTTTTACCACTGACGTTTTCTCCTTTTTGCCCAAATTCAAATATAAAGGCATTTAAAGGTGTAGTTATAAAGGTGCTTTTAGACCTGTAATAATCATTTCAAAGTAGCATAAAATAGTTAAATGCAATATTACAATGCATTCTTTGTTTCAGTGCTTTGTTACATTTCTTTGGTGCTAAAACAGGCTCTGCTATAATAGAGCTGCAGACCTGCAAGGGCTTTGCAAATATTAGGAATCTCACCTTCAATGAACTGAATCAAAAGTAAGAGAAAACTAATTTAGCAAAAAGTCATTTGTTCTCCTGACCCGTGAAAAACGGTATTTGACTTCAGTTCCAAGCAGACAGTCTTACCTGTGCAGTTTCGTTCCTCTGGATCCAGAGCAAAACCTCCACTGCAGCGGCACCTGAAGCTCCCAACTGTGTTCCGGCAAGTCCCATGTGTACAAATACTGGGAAATGTTTTGCATTCATTGATATCTGCCAAAGAAAATGTTTTGATCGAATCAGAATAAAACTGCAGAAATAGAGAAGGAACCCAAGCAGCTCTGCTTTAGCAAAACAAACAAACAAACAAACAAACAAACAAAAAACAATATTTGCAATGACAGTTCAGTGTTAATACCACGGACAAGACAAAGCAGTTGGTGGAAGGTGGTCCTATCACCTTTATACACGGGTCTGCCCGTGAGCACGTCGCCGCGGTTGGCGAAGCCGGGGCCTCTCGGGCACAGCGTCTCATAGTGGCGCGTGCCAGGCTCTGGACACGCCTCACACTCCTTCCCCCAGGCCCCACCAATCGTGCAACAGCACGCATCCATCCGGAACCTTCCAGGCACTGGCTGGGGACACGTGTCCTCATCGTAGGTCAGGTAGCAGAGCTCCGAGCGGATGTCTAAGAAGGAGGGAAACAGAAGCACAGATTCACACAGTTGGCCCACTGCCGTCAAAACTGACACACTGAATATATGTGAAAAGCAGGACAGCGGAACACTTTGACATGTCCTGTAGAACGTGTTAAACACTCAACACTACCATTCAGACGCAGGGTTCTCTGCATGGGTTTGATATGATATGCCCTCAGACAGAAGACACTTGGAGAGGGTGTCTCACCTATGCAGAGGCGTCCAGTGGCGTCCAGCGTGAGGCCTTCAGGACACTGACACTTGAAAGATCCTCTTGTGTTCACACAGAGCCCATTGGTACACACACCAGGAAATACCTCACACTCATTTACATCTGAGAGAGACAATCATACAAAGAGAGAGATGAATACCACCATAATGTAAACTTTGAAATGATTTAATTTACCAAATCATTATCAATTAAATTAACTTAGAAGATTAGAAAATTAGAAAATCAAAATAAATCCTGTGTTCAAAAGTTTATAATTTATTATCATACATTTATTCTCATACTTCTGTTTTAATTTCCATTGCTTTGTTTATAGTATTTTACAATATTGTTTATACTTTGTATACTGCATGTTACACTTCTACTGTTAATAACTACACCATCTGGGTTATCTTAGAATATCTTAGAATAAGTGTTATCTTATAATAAAGAGATTTGTACAGATGTGAGTAACCAAAACTCATGAGTAAATGTCAAAAGACTAAGTTTATCACTAAAATACTCACCCTCACATGTGATCCCTCTTGGTCGAGCAAACCCTCTTTGACAAACAGGGTCTGAAATGTCAGATTTATGGTGAAAGTTCATAACCAGTACATAAAACAAGATTGAAGCCCTACAAAATATCTGACAAATTTGATTATGTTCGTCATATTCTGTAAAAAAAAATCCTGGGTGCAGAGGGATTAGCTAACAAGGTTAACTGGGCAAGAATTAGCTAACAAGGTTAACTGGGCAAGCTCTGATCCCACTGCAATGAGGAGTGCCATTAGGGAATCTCTGACAAAAATGGAAATCCCAGTAGGAAACACAGAGGGCATGGAGCAGCCCATTTAAACCACTGGCACAGGCTCAGACCACGCGAGAGAGAAGAATGGTTTTATCCAGTCCTTCACAAAAGTGGTCTACAGTTACAGAACACCAGCGCCAACAGCAGTTCACTTCTGACACAACACAAGCCAAGAACTTGTCAGTTAGTATTGGTGCTAGTTCACTGGACAACATAATACAATTTCTGTGGCAGAGAGAGATGATGACAGATTTATCTCAGCCATTGAGATACCGTGGAGGAATTATTCATGACTAAAAATAAACTTTGTCTGGGCTAAGCTGAGGGTATTAAAAGGCCTGTTGGGATGTAACTGGAACAACATTTTACCTGTAGCTGTCTAAACAGAAAACTACCAGGACCTGGGAGTTAACAGAATTTTAGAATAAAAAAAGGACAGTCGTAATCAATATAAGCATGAACAGATCATTTTAAAAACAGTAATGAGATACTTGAAATGAGACATTTGTGGTTATTTCATCTATCATAAATAAGAAGGGGAAAAAGTACAGTATTTGTACAGTATCTATACTGAAAATACTTAAGAGCACTGAAAAAGAATCATGTTAGGCAGACTGTATTAACACACCTATCTACTGCTTCTTGAATCAAACACAGTAGCCACGTCTTATACTACGTTCACCTGTCAAACACCTCTGTAAAATAAAATGTGACGTTTTCTCACTTCCTGAACCGTAAAACACAAAAGTCCAGTGAACAATTCAGCACCTAGAAGACTGTGGTCCTTTCTTGTAGTCTGTGTTCACAGGTTGGCATTTGACTTTGGTTTTTCAAAACTCACGGTTTGCTTAAACAAAAACAACTTTGCAATAAAGTTTTGGCCATTTCAAAAAGTGACCTTAAAGGTGAATCCCTGCCTTGTGTAAGCCATTCCAACGCAGCCACAGTTCAGTGGAACCAGGCACAGTTCAGCTAAAAACATGTTGGGGAAAGTGTCAACAGGACCCAGGTGTTCGAGCTGCCCCACAGAGGGCAAACGCACCAGCCTGGCAGGGCTCGCAGGGGCTTCCCCACGCAGCCCCAAACGTCCCGCAGCACTCCGACCTCAGGGTGGCGCCGTTAACATTCACCTCACAGCGCCCGTCCTGAATGATGAGCCAGCATGTGCCCTTTAGGGAGTCTGTGGAAGACACAGGTTCACTCAAAACACACACATCTAAAGCACATTGTTAAAGCCAAAACTGGTTTACTCCCATACTTCATATCATTTTTCTAATTGCACATGTAATTGAACTTACAAAAGGTAACAACTGACAGAAAAAATAGCAAATGGTAAGAAACACATCTGTTAGAATTGTGAATAAAAAAGATTCACAGCTCAGTGTGCGATTAGCATTTACAGCAAACAGGACCAAGGTACTGGCACAATCTTAAACACCGAAACATACTTACCTCCTGAATTTAGGCCATTATACATATACTGAATCGGCTGCTGTGTTATCATCAGTTCAGTGTGTTTGTATGTGTGTGTACATCTGGGTACAATTACCAATGCAAATGAGACCAGTTGGGTCCAGTTTACTGCCAGGAGAACATTGGCAGGAGAAAGAGCCTGCATTGTTCTTGCATACCCCGTTAACACATGGATCACTCTCACATTCATTCAGGTCTGCAACAAAACAGAGGTTGAACAGGTATTAGCAAAGAGCTGTACAGCTTGGGACACTGACTGAAGCCAGGAGGTTCTATTTGTGCATTTTACAAGCTTTTATATTTGTTCTGTATATCAGTATTTATCAACATAATTCTCTCAAAAACCAAATAGGACCTTAAACCTTAAATCTACAGCGCATTTCTGGGCAAAAGGCATAAACAGTAGAAGACAGTGAAACAAATCACTACGTCCTGCTGCAGAAATAACCCTGGCAAGATCATATCTCACCATTCCAGACAGATACAGTCAGCTTCATTAATATCGCAACGTTTGATCCACTGTTCATTTACAGTTAATGTACTGTTCATGTCTAGGAGTGCAAGAAAAACAACACTCTGTGTAAAAGTAACCAAAGAAAATCATGGAATGTCATGAGTTTGTGACCCGATTTCAGGGTGATTTATTACAAATGGTGAGGCATCTATGAGGCATAGATGAATCATGGGGTTTCATAGAACTGTGACTCAAAAAGGTCTGTTTTAAGGTGGAGTTCTGGGAAAAGCCCCTGAAAGCTGAAGTGGGTGTGTGTGTGATGTGAGAAGGAAGACGCAAGGAAAGAACGATCAAAGAGTATTAGAGAAAAACAGTGAAAGTAAAACTAAACAGTGTGCTCTGTTCTGTGTGAGGTTGTGTGCTCTGTTCTGTGTGAGGAAGTGTGCTCTGTTCTGATGAAGTGTGCTCTGTTCTGTGTGAGT